>CM070028.1:2427959-2626969 GCA_036247105.1 Cirrhinus mrigala
AATGAGGGATGGTACCCAGGCAGGACTGCCATTCTGCAGAACCACGACCATTATTTGCATTGAAAACAGAGAGGCTTGAGAAGAACAGATAAGACATATCTGAATATGTGCTGGGATACTCCAACTAACCTTGGGAGGGGGTTCCTTGAGTCTAATTGTAATTCATTCCAAATAAACAGTGTAGAAGAGGGAGAACTGGCCACTGGCGAACGTGACGTATCCCAATGGTTTTTATGTGAAATGCTAATTGGACGACGATGCTCTTTGTCAATAGATCCCATTTATGATTTCAAGGACTCAAGGATTTGAGATTCACACAAACACTACAGCCATCCATATGAATCTTCACGCTGAAAAATAACCAATCACACAAAAAGCTCAGTTGAGGCCTTCCTTGCAGACGTCGAAAGCATTTTTTATTCCTCCTTTTTCCTAAGCCTGCCTTCCTGAAAGGCCTGAGAAAGTAAGAATGGAATGGGAGGGGATGTCTAGGGCCTGTGTGTCTGCCCAGAGAACTCAGCTGCCAACAAGAGCCAGGGCTTTCTTTGGATATGGGAACAATCCAAAAAGAAAACCCTTTTCAAGGCCTTTCAATCGCAGCAGATGGGACCCAACCAAGAAGGCATCAACTTTGGGAAAGAGTAGTCTATTCACTAACGGCAGTGTAAGGGGGATTCTATACTCGCCGTCCAACATTTAAGCGCATTACTGAAACAGAGAAGCTAATGTGGCCAACATATTTAAAGCCTTTCAAAGTGACCTACACGTCCTGACGGAGAGCAGAGCAGACTTCAGCTCAAAGAGAAGACTTTGTCAAGTCTTGGAGAACTATCCCATCTCTCCTGCTTCCCTTCAAATCCAAGGAAAGCTACACTGCAAATGTCGATGGTAACAACATACACTTCGGCATTGTCCTGAAAGGCACAAGACACTAGGAATTTCAAAGAAATTAAGGCACAATCTGTTATTTCAAAGAAATTGCTTCCCATTTGAACTTTAAAGGAGCTGACAAAAGGCAAAAACACTGAACGCGATTAAACATGATGATATTCAGATTAGATAATGTGCTCTTCCTCCAAAACATCTTTGATTTGTTTTATCTGTTGCACCGAAGGATGAGATGTTTTTCCCTATGTTTTATTAATGGATCTCAGTGGGGAACACTCAAATGGATATCAACAACTGGATAAGAGCAGAGGAGACGCCAGCGGTGTTGACACAAACCCCATGCTGGCTCCCACCTCTCGTGTGCCAATCTGTGCACTTTAATTGTTCATTCGCTCAATGAATACATAAATAGGTCTCAGGATCTGGTCATGGTAATGAAGCTATTTTTAGACTCAAATTGCTGCTTCACATTTCCATGGAAATCTTCCACCATCCTGGTTTTCTCATTTCAGTTCATACATATGCAGTTTATCTGAAAACACACATTTATATTATTGTTATGGCTGGGAAATCACATTATGATTTAATGCGGTTTAATGCAATAAAGGGAGAATAATGAAACATGACTCTGATGTCAAGGCTGTATTGATTCAAAAGCCATTTTTGTATATATGGTCTGGCTCAAGGCCGCCCATCAACAGGCCGATGAATCGGAGGTCAAGTCTGTTTCAGTCCCAGACCTGGGGTCACATATAAGCCCCTCCGCAAACACAAAGATACAGTCTCCTCCATCTCTTCACATCCGCTAAATACTGCTAAACTAAACCTTCATGGCCATGACCACAAAAACCTGAACTATAAGGGCATTCGGTATCAGTACAAAATTAATTTGCTACCATTTAACCTCGATTCATTGGGTCATGGAAAATGAACATGAAAGTATAAAGAAAAATAATGAATGTATTTCCTGCCTTGACAACAACCTGTTTTAACAGTGATGAAATTTCACTTTGCACATATTAATAGTAATATATTTTAACACAAATAGTTCCAGTCCTGGAAGCTTATTGATTACTGTGTACCTTACTTCCAGTTATACACCCTGAATGTATTTAAAACACTTGACAAAACAATTGAAAAATAATCCTTATAATACACACAACTGTTCTCTAGGATTTATTTTTATGTTTTTGAAAGAAGTCTATAATGCTTACTGAGACAGCATTAATTTGATTAAAAACAGTAAAAAGAGTTATACTGTGAAATATTATTACAATTTAAAATAACAGTTTTCTATGTGTATATACTGTAAAATGACATTTATTCCTGTGATTAAACCTGATTTTTCTGCATTATTACTCTAGTCTTCAGTGTAACATGATCTTCAGAAATCATTCTAATATGCTGATTTGCTGCTCAAGAAACATTTATTGTTGATTTCCCGTGATGCATTTTATTTTTTCAGGATTCTTTTATGGATAGAAAATCCAAAATAACAGTTTTAAAATAGAAACAGCTGAAATAGAAATCTTTTGTAACAATGCAAAAGCTGTTAATGTCATTTTTCATAAATTTAATGCATTCCTTCGGTTTGTTTGTTTTTAATCATACTGGCCCCAATTTTTGAACAGTAATGTACATTATAATAATCATCTATAAATATTAAAAGCATGTCACACCGAACAAATGCCACAATATACCATATGCACAGTATAGCATAACTTCTCATACAAAGAATGCATTTTGTGTTCCTGTAGACCTGTAGGTCTAGAACCTTGTAATAGTAATGATAAGGTTTTGAATCCCAGAGAGTTTTTAATAATCAAATTCGCACATGTACATTTTTAGGTTCCTGTAGACTTGTAGGTTTTGAACATCGTGATATCAATCATAAGGTTATGGGTTTGAATCCCAGGTAACACACATTTGCAAAATGTAGAATTTAAATGCACTGTATGTTGCTTTGGATCTGTCAAGTGCATATATGAATATTTTTATGTTCCTGTAAACTTGTAGGTTCTGAACATCATGATATCAATCATAAGGTTATGGGTATAAATCCCACAGTGCACACATTTGTAAAATGTAAAATTTGGACTGTAAGTTGCTATGGATCTGTCAAATTTGCACATGTACATTTTTATGTTCCTGTAGACCTGCAGGTCTTGGACATCATGATAAGAATCACAAGGTTTTGGGTTTGAATCCCAGAGAGCACACATGTGTAAAATGCAGAAATTAAATGCACTGTAATTTGCTATGCATCTGTCAAATTCGCACATGTACAATTTTATGTTCCTGTAGACCTGCAGGTCTTGAACATCGTGATAGCAATCACAAGGTTATGGGTTTGAATCCCAGGGAACACATTTGTTAAATATATAATCTAAATACACTGGTTGCTTTGGATCTGTCAAATTCACAAATGTACATTTTTATGTTTCTGTAGACCTGTGGGTCTTGAATACTGTGACAGCAATCACAGGATTATGGGTTTAAATCCCAGAGAACACACATGTGTAAAATGTAGAATTTAAATACACTGTAAGTTGATTTGGATCTGTTAAATTTCCACATGTACATTATGTTCCTGTAGACCTGTAGTTCTTGAAAATCGTGATATCAATCATAAGGTTATGGGTTTGAACCCCAGATAGCACACATCTGTAAAATGTAGAATTTAAATGCACTCTAAATTAATTTGGATTTGTCAAATGCATACATTGCGTACAATGTGCAATTTTATGTTTCTGCTGTCCTGGTCTTAAAAACTGTGATAGCAATTATAAGGTTATGAGTTTGAATCCCAGGGAACACACATTCAAATTTAAATGAACTAGTTGCTTTGGAACTGTCAAATTCATACTTTTTTTTGTATAGCAGCTGAATTACTAATGAAAACAACACTGCTTTTATACATTTTTAATTATTTTCTAAAAGTTGCATAAACTCCAGCTAGATTAACAATACTTTAAACTTATTACCCCAAATGAGCACTAATGGTTACTATGCTCTCTCTTATGCTTAGACATCAAAATATGTGCAGACACTCAATCTAATACTAGCTGTGTATTTGTGTAAGTGTATTTGTGAAAGATGAAGGACAGGTTAGGTCTCTGTAGGTAGTGTGTGGGAGCTCCACAGGTCTAGGACAGGGGGATGTGATTATCTGTGTGTGAACGAGGGCCTGCTGCTCCAGAGGAAAGCTCCTTACAGCTGAGAGGCACACTTTGACACCTCCTTTAAGCCTCTAGTCCAAACAAGCCGTGAGGCAAGGTGAGGCAGGAGTTCTGCTTTTGTTTCACCCAGCGGGAATCTGAACATCATTCATCACTTACGTCAAGACTTCCAGCACAAAAACATTGTGTGATTAGCATGTCGAGATCATTATCTCTGATAACATGGTGTGGTCGGGCGGCCGGTAGGTGCTCTGGCTAATCAATTAATCAAATCTTTATCTAAACAAATGACAGTCATAATATTTGTAGTCGTGGAAATAATTAGCAATACAGAATTATGATAGAGGTTAATAATTTCAGCTGACTAACATGCTCTACCGCAAGTGATAAAGCGAAGTAAATTAAACTGCCATTAAAATTTTGAATTTGTAAACAGTATAGTAGTGATTTTTCAAATAAAGATACTTTGCGCAACTGTTTTGTTGGTGCAACAATTAAAAGATTGATGTGATTTGTGCATAAAATTAGAATACGCACACTACTGTTTAAAGGTTTGGGGTCTGTTTGATTTTATGTTTTTGAATAAAGCCAAGGTGATTTTATTTACTCAGAAATACAGTAAAAACAGTAATATTGTGAAATATTTGGAAAATTTAAAACAACTGTTTTCTATTTCAAATATAGAATATATATTTTAAAATGTAATGTGTGATACCAAGTCTAAATTTTCAGCTATATGTTAGAAATGTAGATTTTATGTAACATTATAAATGTCTTGAAAAAAAATGATCATCATTGCTAAATAAAAGTACTAATTTCGTATTTTTAGATGTCATTTTAAGCTACCATTTTAATCTCTCCATTAAAAATGTATATTTAACGTGTTACTTGTCATTTCTTTGTAATTATTTATGAAATTTATTCACTATTTCTTTCAGAGTAAATACTACATCTTTTTTTTACAGTTCAGATAGCTAAGTAATATATTGTAATAAAAACATAATAGTAACCTTTAAATGGAAAACATGGTATTTCCTTAATTACGGTATATCATTTTTAATATATCTTATTTAAGTTGTAAATAAAACAACAATCTCAGTATTTTTGCTTCAGGATTTCAATGTGTTACTTGTTTCTTTGTAATTATTTGTGGAATTTACTACCAATTTCTCAGTGGAAACTGTTTCTACACCTTTTTTTCAGTGGATTATGAGATACTATCATTGTAATTGTTGATAGTTCACGTAATTATTTACACCCGTGGTTCTTCTGCACACTGTGTGAACTTCAACGGAAATTGATTTCATATATCAACTAAAAAAACACTGGTACAAAAATGACTCAAAAAAGGTTGTTTTGAAGAAAAATCAAATGTCATTTTTCAGAAAAAAAAAAAAAAAACTTGCTTTGACATTCAGACATTTTACAGTAAGTCTGACTTAAGTGTCTCAATACTTTTAGGGCCACTGTGTTGTCATTATATTGATTATTGGCCACCATTCTGCACCACAATTTGTTATTGAAAAACATTTTCAATAAATAACCTACTTTCAGAATCAGAATCTTTGGCAACCCATGTCAGACCTATGAGAAAACACTATATTATTGTCCAGCTACATCGACAGCAACTGTGAAGTCAATATAAGTGAGTGAAGAGTCACAGGTTGAAACACAGTCCCTCTCTCTCTCTCTCTCTCTCTCTCTCTCTCTCTTGCTCGCTCCCCCCTGCTGAAGAGTAAACAGAGACTCCCGCTGTTAAACAGTAGCTGTGGCGTGTAGCTCCGCAAGTGTCTCTTCACACCCTGGTGAGTGAACAGCAACATAAAGCCTTCCCTGGGGAGGTGTGAGATCTCTCGCCGGCCTCAGCAGAGTTCGTCCTCCCCAGTGTCGCCCCGCAGCTGGAGGAAGGTGTTACTTTAATGAGGTGCTAATACTCACGCCCCCGAGGCTGCTGGACTTTATTTTCACGGGGCAAGTGCATGACCCGGCGGTCATGCTAAGTACACAACCATTAGCTTGATTGATGTCAAACTTTAAAAAGCTGAAATGTTATAGACTTCTGAAATCTAATATTTTTAATTTGTAATGGTTGTGCAACCATTTTATTAATTTAAAACAATAATATACAGTAATATACAGTATTTGAGTGAAAAACATTCATTAACTATAAATAAAACAATTAAAAACATTTAGGTTAATTGAAGTAAAGCTATTTAGAGATAATATGGAAATATTAGATGAAAAAAAAAAAGTAAATGAAGAAATGAAATGTTTAAACAAGCTGAAGCACTAAAATTGCTGGAAATGAACTAGAAAATTGAAATAAAAAAAAAAAAAACTCAAACAAACTAAAATAAAAAGAAGAAGAAGAAGAAGAAGAAGAAGAAGCCCAAATATAGCAATAAATTAACAATAATAAAAAAAATAAAATAACAATAGCATAAATAAATAAATAAATAGAAAACTGGACATTAAAAGCTAATTCAAAATATTAATAAAAACTATAATTGTATATAAATAATAAAATAACACTGGAGAGGGTTACAAATTTAGAGGTTTTTTTTATCAACTACAGGGGTTGGACAATGAAACTGAAACACTCGCCAATATAGTATTGGAGGTTTCATGGCTATATTTGCGCTGTCTGGTGCCCAATCTTCACTTATTGTACATTACACCAGTTAGAGCAGAGTGTAAAGTTTCATTATGTGCACCCAATGGTTCAAACATTGTACCTTGAAGGTAGTGCTCTGTATCAGGATAATAATGCACCAATACACACAGCAAGACTGGTGACAGACTGGTTTAATGAACATGAAAATTAAGTTGAACATCTCCCATGGCCTGCATAGTCACCAGATCTGAATATTATTGAGCCACTTTGGGGTGTTTTGGAGGAGCGAGTCAGGAAACGTTTTCCCACATCAGCATCACATAGTGACCTGGCCACTGTTCTGCAAGAGGAAAATGGCTCAAAATCCCTCTGGCTGCTTTGCAGGACTTGTATTTGTCACTCCCACGATGAAATGATGTTGTATTGGCTGCAAAAGGAGGCCCAATATCATACTAATTGTGATCTAAAACCAGGTGTTTCAGTTTCATTGTCCAACCCCTGTATGTCAATTTATATGTGAAATAAATTATACTACTTCTACACTCAAATTAGCATATATTTGTAACCTTAAACTAATAAACATAATGAAATTAATATTTTTCAGTCATACAAATTAAATATGAATGAAATGTATGTAATAGTAAACTGAAACTGACTTGTTTTAAATACATAATAAGCAGGTTTAAATTTTTATCATCCAAACTGTTTGTTAAAACATATTCATATTTTTAGCTAATTAAATCATATTTTAGCTAATTAAATCTTGCTTGTTCCACTGTCTTATTTATTTATTTATTTATTTATATTTTTTAGGTGATTAGATATTGGAATAAATACATTTTGAAAATATAACTAAATCAAATAGATGGAAAAACACAATAATAATTTTGAATATATGATGAACTGTTTTAATATATATATATATATATATATATATATATATATATAACATCCAACATCCATTTATAAAAATAAATAAATAAATAAATAAATAAATAAATACATAAATAAATAATTTGACCTTTTTTAACAAGCCAAGTTAGTTGTGTCATGTGGTGCGACTCACCAAAAACGCAATGATATATATAGTTTTCTTTTTATGTATGTAGTATTTAAGGTGCAAAGAAAATATATTATTATTTATTACTTAAATTGCAGGTGGATTGAGGTAATCTCCGTGAAAATCTCTACAACTAACAAAGCACCATTTCCTCTCCACAATCCCTTTCTTTGACGTACGCCATTGTTGCGTTATTATCAGCATAACCCAAACCAGTAATAAAGTTAAGATGCTTAGCCAATCCCATATTAGCTTTGGGCTTTTTTTTTCTATGGATCCTAATTAGTACAAATTGTTGCGGCGCTAAGTCACTGCAGAAGCCGCCAAAGACTTCCTAATCTCCCTCAGAGTGAGAACCTGTCAAGCAATTAGCTGAATTACCCCCAAAGCTACAAGTTTAAAACAAAAGCCGCTGTTGCTGCAGGGTGGAGAGTAGCAGTTGTACGTAGATCTGCATGACAGTTCGGCCCACATTAGCACAGCAAAAAGGTCCGTTACAGCCATTGTTGGGTCATGCTGTGAGAGAAGCCTTTGTGCGGCCCATCTGAAGAGCATTGTGGAGCGGTTGGCACCTCGGCTCAATATTCCTCGGCATTGCTGCATCACAAAGAGAGGTGTGTGTTCTACCTTTGGGGGCTGAAGAATTTAGCACATTTAAAGAGCTTGTTTCCTAACAATGGCACTCCTCGCAACATCAACGCGAACGCGACTTCTTGAAAGTCAGACCGCGAGTAGATACAAAGGACTTAATATCTAGGGAATAACTAACAAGGCTTTACAAAAGAACTAAGGTCATGACTGGTGTTAGCTGATAACAATATGGACAACAGATGCTGTTAAACAGTATTCTGCAATCTTTCAGACGTTAAAAATAAATAATTCGACACCAAGAAGACAAATATGGCCTACTGCTGTAATGCGCTTTCAGCATAGTAATGAGAGAGTTTTAGATTCACGCAATGCAACGTATTACTTGTGTCCTGTGTTTCAGTTTTTGACTGATACTATTATTATTTTTAAATATTCATACTTTGGAGGGCATAAAATCAACAAATGTCAGGACGGTATGAATTTGCCAATATCATAATAAAGAAAAAGGCCTCATTAAAAGAAGAAAATTCTTTAAATAAATAAAAAGTAAACATTTTTGTTATTTTGTACACCAAATCAAAGTCATGTGGTGCAACCGACAAAATGACATCACTGAACAGATCCCTGCAGACTGTGTGTCAAGGTCAATAAATTTGATAATTTCACATTTTTATGACAAGGCTGAGTAAGGTTGTAAAATGTCATGTGGTGCGACTCCCAAAAATGTGATATTTATGAATTAATAATTCATGATATTTGGGGGAAAATAAATGCAATTACAATGTTAACAGATGCTGTTAAACAGTATTCTGCAATCTTTCAGACATTAAAAATAAAGAACTCGACAATGTAAAACAATGTAAAATGATGCTCAGTTTTTGACTGATACTATTATTATTTCTAAATATTCATACTTTGGAGGACATAAAGTCAACAAATGTCAGGGCGGTATGATGGTCCTGATATCAGAATAAAGAAAAATGCCTCATTAAAAGAACAAATTCTTAAAAAAAAGTATTTTTGTCATGTGGTGCAACCAACAAAATGACATCATTGAACAGATTCCTGCAGACCTGCAGAAGTCAATAAATTTGATAATTTCACTTTTAATGACAAGGTCGAGTCAGGTTGTAAAATGTCATGTGGTACGACTCACCAAAAATGTGATATTAATGAATCAAACAGTCAAATTTTTAGAAGAATCTTCTAATCAATAATCAAAAAATCGGATAAAAAAGTAGGCTTCCCATTACGAGGTGATATTTGACTCCTTAAAGTGAATTAGAGGGGAATTTTGTTTTTGTAATCACATTTTTTAACTTTATTGAAGTATGTCAACTTTTATGTCAGATTCAATATATATATTTGATTAGCTTTTTTAAATTTCTAATTAAAACAACAGAATAAGTTGACGATAAAATTAAATCAGTATTAACAAAATTAATTTGTGCAGAGGTGGCACAGAAGAACACAAAAGTGGCTTGTAGGTGTATTTTTATATTTTTAATGAGGCTCAGAGGTGGCATGTGTGCAATCAAATTCATAAATTCATGTTGAGATTAATGTTTTAAGTATAAAAATTTGAATATAGAAATATTAAATGATTTAAATAACTGAAAAGAAGATACCTTAAAAATTAAACTATAACTGCCAGTAGGTGGCGGTTTTAATTACTGAATCATATTCATTTGATTCGTTTGAACGGCTGATTCATTCAGGAATAAAGCAAGTGACTGTCTTTATGAATGGGTAATTGATTCATTGACTCGCTAGATCCGTTTAAAAACGCGCCTTCAGTCATAAAGGAAACACAGCTGTGTTTGAATGGAGATGCGCAGCGGCTCAGTTGTGACTTTGTTTCGACAAAATAGAGCAAAATCAGGCAATAGTGTTATAGTCAGACAATGTTAGTCACTTAATATTACCTTCTTGTTTATTTAACTGTTGTATTAAATCAGTATCTCATTTAAAAATCATTAAAAGCTGTCACTCATCTTAGTTCATCGCGATCTCACAAAGTTCCTTTATAGTCAACGAAGCTGTCTACACTGCACAATCAATCTCTTATTTACACTCTTTATACACTTTGTTTATGAAAGGATTCGTCAGATATGTCTGTGATACATTACTCAACATTGAAAACTAGGATGCGGAGTGTATTCAAAGCACCGTCTTTACTGTTTACAATGCGTGAAATCATGCGCCATGATTGGTTGAGTGGATGTATCTTATTTTGCAGAGAAGGGAGACTGGCGTTTGTCGCAGTTTGGATAGATAGGTAGAAAACAGAATAACACGGCGGATATCGCATTAAAAATTGCCTTTTCAATTCCGACCAGATACAATATTGATTTTGGCAGGAACTTAATTTTGTAAAAAAAAAAAAAAAAAAAAAAAATTCTTTAGCAGGTTAGACAATAAATCACAATAAGAATTAACATAATGATTCAGGGCCGGCCCGTGGCATCGGCGGAATAGGCAAATGCTAGTGGCGCTGCCGATCCATAGGAGATTTTTTATTTATTTATTTTTTAGACAATTTATTTTTTTATTACCAATACAACACTACGAATTTAAAATATTATACAAAAAAGCGACTGTCCCACAAAAACAACTGTTTTATTGATCTCCCGACTCACCCTGGTTCAAAGCATGATCAATCTTTCCCCGCACAGCTGCACTTCCACATACATCCGTTACTTTGTTGCGATAGATCAGGTTCATTAATAAATTACCACTATGTCACAAAGACCGAAGCTCTCTGGTGCCCAGGGAAAAAAGAAAAAGGAGAAAAACGGGACAAATACAGAGGTAATATGATGTAATAAATGACGATCTAGATGAGGTACAAGTTTGTGAACAAACTTTTTGTTGGCTTAGTCTAAAAGTTTAAAATAGGGTCATAATAATGTCTGGAGTTCCAGAGATCCGAGATTTTTCGTGCCACATGATAACAGGTTTTAATAATATTTTTACACTATCCCTTACAAAAATTAACCATAGTTTTATTATAGTAAAAGTATAGTTACCATGTTTTTTTGGCATATTGATTACCATTTGTTAAACCACAGTTTTACTATGTATAAACTATGGTTAAACTATGGTTAGAATACCAAAACCATGGTTAATTTGTAGTTTCCATAGTTTAGGTATAGTAACCATGTTTTTTTGGTTTAATTTGTAGTAAAACCATGGTTAATTTTCGTAAGGGATAGTTGTATAGTATTTGGGTATTTATGGTATTTTCAGTTTGAACTGGGCTTATTAAAAACAGCAACATTTTATGTAAAATTCACTTAAGGATGTACATTTCTCAGTTTTATTCATGGTGATAACGTTATAAAGGGCTATAGTTTAGTAGAACATTGCTGCCATCTACTGGAAACTGAACACTTCAAATGTATTTTTAAGATTAAACAGTAACCTTACTGTATGCTAGTGAAGTGTTCAAACAAAACTGTATTAGTTTTGTGCAGGAATACCAGATGTAATTATTTTTGCTGCTATGTGACTAAGGCAGTGCCTATATTTTTAGTTTCACTGGAAAAAAAATAAATAAATAAAATAAGGTTAATTTTTCATAACATTAACAAAAGTAATAAATACCGTAAACATACTGGTCATTCTTAGTTAAAGTTAGTTATTACATTCACTAATGCTACCAAATGATACCTTACTGAAAGTGTTACCGTTTCACTATCATCATCTTTTTTATATATAAGAAAATGTAACACCCAATAGTCCCACGTACTCCTCCATTTCTCTCTTCAGATGTACTTTTAAAATATTTAGCTATGCAGTTTGTGTGTGAATGTTTGAACACAATGATTATTGGTGGAATGGTTTGTGAGGCAAGGGGTGCCAGGTAAAATCTTGCCTAGGGCAGCAAATTGGCCCTGTAATGATTAAAATGTACTAATTAAAAAACTTTTAATTGGACGTTATAACAAAGTGCACTTAAGTGTCTACTTAAGTGTGTTAAGAAACAGCCATGAAATTGTCTCTCTTTATGTATACTTAAGTGGCCTTTTATTTAATTTATCTGCATTTAGTGTTGTGGGTAATGCATTACAAGTAACCTAAATTACATAGTCAGATTACTTTTTTAAGTAGCTAGTAAAGTAACGCATTACTTTTTAATGAAAGAAATCTGAGATACTTTTTCAAACAAGTAATGCCAGTTACTTATTGGAAAGATGATTTTAAATAAACATAATATTTTATATATATATATTTTTTTTATTGCTGAAGAGTGTACTTTCTTTTCCTTCATCCTATTCTTCATGCAATTTGTTTGAGCTGCGCCCTCTACTGTACAGACATGAATTTACATTTCCTTCAGCCTGATGCTTATTAATTTCACTTTTGGTGTGAAAGGGCTTTTACATTTGTCAAAAATATAACTTTTTTTTAATCTTAAAAACAAACAAGCAAGCCCAGTGCAGATGAGAAAAAGTAACGCCAAAAAGTAACTAAGTTGGTTTTAGGGAGTAACACAATGTTGTA
Organism: Cirrhinus mrigala; assembly: GCA_036247105.1. Taxonomy (NCBI): domain Eukaryota; kingdom Metazoa; phylum Chordata; class Actinopteri; order Cypriniformes; family Cyprinidae; genus Cirrhinus; species Cirrhinus mrigala. The sequence continues at coordinate 2,440,798 of CM070028.1, forward strand.
ATGCATTACTTTTAAAAGTAACTTTCCCCAACACTGTCTGTAGTTTTTTAAATATACCTTTAAGATTTGAAACACACTTTAAGTGCACATTCAATACAATTAAACACACTGCTTTTTCACAAGGTTATTTTTGGCATAATTACAATTACTCATATAGCATGATATAGTATTTTGGTCACATCGGCTATCAACTACTTCAAAGAATGACCTTCAAACTTCCTGCTCCTGCTGAACATTGAAATACTGGCACATAGGAAATACTCCAGCTAACACACTTCCAACAAAATACTGAAAAAATACAGTATCAAAGAGGTCTCCAATAAAACAAAGCATGATATTTTGACTACATCCCAACTACAGTCACTTCCACGGCAGAGTTCAGATGCCCCTAGTGACAGGTCATGGATGTACAATGCCACTGATTACGGCTGACAGATCTGATCAAAGACAAACATTCGCCGCAGCACGATCGAGTGAAAACAGGCCAGGAATCTAAACTAGAACCACAGCTGGGTACAAAAGCGTCCGTCCGCACGGCCCCTATGACACACACATCCCAGCTGTAACAAAATCAAGCCTGAATCCCAATATTGCCACAAAGAGTGAATGAGCCATTGCTAAACATGAGGGTGTTGATGAGAGGAAGAGCCTTTAAAGAATGTGCGGTTTTACTGTGGTGGAAAATTCAAATTCCATAATGTGAAGAATTTCACCAGTCTATACACTAATTTAATATATATATTTTTAAATATTATTTAAAATATAATTCATAATTATATATATATTATATTATATATATATATATATATATATATATATATATAATTGTGTTTATATTAAAGTTTTTTTTGTAGTTTTTTGTTTAATAATAATTAAATAAAAGTAACTTAATAAATTACTAACAAAATTGTGTTTATATTAAAGGTGTTTTTTTTTTTTTTTTTTAACTATGCATGACACTCATTTTATGTTACAAACCAAAACTATGAAAACTATTAAAAATCATTTTCAGTAATACAAATAAAGCTAAAATAACAGAAAATATAAATATTAGGTAACTTACACTTAATAACTTAAACAAAACTTAGAAATGCTGCCATCTGAAATAAAAAAGTCAGAGTTGAATTATTAAAATTAAATAATAGTAACTTACTAAAATAATAATAATAATAATAATAATAATAATAATAAATTACTAACAAAAACATTACAAAAGCACATAATAAATTACTTAAAAACTTTAAAAAACCTAAATCAAAATATGAATACCATAACAGAATATTCTATATTCACAAGGCTTCATACCTTATTGTTTTTTTATATAATTAAAAAACTTTAAATATTACTATTTCATGCTAAAAATATAAATATTATTCAGTTTAAACTAATCATTTAACAATTATTTTACCTTAAATTTTAAAATGTCTACTTGTATAGTGTGTCTTTCATGTCATATATCTTGCAATTTGGTGTATTTCAGCACAGCTGATATTCTCAAATCATTTTATATAATTAACTGATCAGTTCTGTATCTTTTTTTTTCCTTCTAAAAGGCACACTCATCCAAAAGCGCTGCTAAATTCGTACCTTGCGTGCCAAGTCACCGGTCACGATTGATGATTCACGACAACAGCAACCAGAGATGCTGTTGCACTCTTGGTTCTGTGTCAAATAAGGCTCAATAATCAATTAAAGCATTGATCACGCCTAATGAAAGATCAATTGCATTAGCTTCCCAGTCAAGGGCTTCCACTAAACCCGAGACAAACACAATCTTTGTATATGCTGTCACAATGAAGGTTATCTCTGCGGGCAATGGCAACCCAGGTGACAGCTATTTCCCATGATGCTGCAAAAGCAGTCAAGCTGTCCATCTAGCTGTCAGCTGACCGCTGGTTCCCATGGTTCCCCCTGCTGCCACTCAACAGCGCTGAAAGCCTCTATTATCTGGCGGAGCTGGAAGGGAACTGCTCGGGCTTTGATAAGCTATCACCGGTCCCAGGTGAGAGCCGGCTAACAGCACATCAGGACAAAACAACGCCTGGCAATGAAATAGGCCGTCTTTATCAGCCAGCCGCGCTCAAAGCCACTCTGGTTTCATCTCGCAGGTGCTCTTAACACATTTATATATGCGGATAATCTGAAGAGATCATTTATTGGTTGGAAATCCAAAAAAAATCTCTTTGGGCTTTTTCAAATCTCATTTCAGATTATTCAGACACATGTTTGGGTTACTTTTCAGTGTTTACTTTTAAACAGGCCTAGCATTTTTCCCAATTTAACACAACCAATAATAATAGTAATAATGTTTATTCATTTATTTTTACACCCACATTTTAAAAAAACAAAAATTTGAGACCATTTGTAAAAATACTTAGAAGATAGAAGAAAAATGTAAAGAATTTTGTGAATATACTACTACTACTACTACTACTACTAATAATAATAATAATAACAATGTTTATTTATTTATTTTTTACACACACGTTAAAAAAAAAAAAAAAAAAAAAAAAAAAAATGAGACCATTTGTAAAAATACTTACAAGACAGAAGTAAAAAACATTTAAAGAATTTTCTGAATCTATAATAATAATAATAATAATAATAATAATAATGTTTATTCATTTATTTTTACACATATGCATAAATAAATTGAGACCATTTGTAAAAATACTTAAAGATAGAAGTAAAAAAAAATATAAAGAAATTTCTGAATCTATAATAAAAATAATAAAAATAATACATTTAATAATAATACATTTAATAATAATAATAATAATAATAATAATAATAATTAAAATAATGTTTATTTACTTATTTTTACACACACGTAAAAATTTTTTAGACAATTTGTAAAAATACTTAGAACATAGAAGTAAGAAAAAATATATATTTTTCTGAATCTATAATAATAATAATAATAGGAATACATATATTAATATAAATGTTAAATACAATTTTATTTTGTAAATAGCATAATAAATTATTTTGTATTCAGCATATATTATATTACATTATATTATATTATATATGTTTCTGTATCTAAAAATTGTATACATATATTAATACTAATTTGTTTATGTACTTTATTTTATTTCATAAAGAAAGAAATTATTTTTATAATAATTTTAAAAATTAAATAAAGTTTCAAAATCTGAAAAATACCCATATATATATAATTTTTTATTTCTTTTTGTGAAGAAACTAATACTTTTATTTAACAAGGATACATTAAATTGCATCCTTTAAAACGCAGTAAATCAGCATATAATGACTTCTGAAGGCTCATTTGACACTGAAAATTCAGCTTTGATCACATGAATAAATTACATGTTGCTTATTATTGATTTATTATATTTGTTGTATGTTGATTCTCTCTCTCTCTCTCTCTCTCTATCTCTCTCTCTCTCTCTCTCTCTCTCTCTCTCTATGTCAATCTGAACTTTACATACGAGTATCTCGTGAATACGAATGAGATCAGCGCGGTATATAATGATTCCTCTAACCCTGTGCTGCTTCCTGACAGGGGTGTGACTGCCTGTCATTCACTTACACGTGGCTGCCAAAAAAAAAAAAACATTTCGTTTGATTTTAATTAGTTGTATTCACGGCCCTCAATCCCATAAAATAAGTGTAACTACCACCACCTTGTGTACAAACATCTCCCTGCAGAGCGCTGGAGGATCAGCCGGGATGGAAACATGACACCTAACAGCGTTACCAGACCGCTGAGGTGAGTTTACTTCATTCAGCCCGCGACATGAGGTTTTGATGTCAAAGCAAGCACTGCTTTTCTGACACACTAATATATTGAAGGTTGGCTGGGTACACCGTTTCATTACCTGAGCGGCCGGGGAGCATCCCGACGCAGCAAAAATGTCAGATTGTCTCAGTTCCGCCAAGTATTCGAATATTGTCATCCAGGTTTTCTAATTCGTTTCAACAGCTTCGGTATTGTAACAGTTTCTGATCATTGTAGAGCTGATTGCGTTTAGAAATTCTCGACGCAGCCATCCAGAACCGCGAAAGAGACCCGCGCTCGCGCTCTCGAGTAACGGATAAACATTAAACAATCTTTCGAACGAGTCACGCGCGGGAAACGAGGACAAAGCGACATATTCCGCATTCAGCGCGAAATAATACGCTTCCCGCGCGCGCGAATCACAAAAGAAAAGGCGTCGAATAATTGATTTCATTTCCCTGTTTTTCTCCAGTGTGAAATTTCCTTTGGCTATCATCTAATCTCATATCTTCACCACAGTCTGAATTACACTTTTTCCACTCTGGTAAGGCGGTGAACGGTTGTTTGTTCTGCTAATTAACTTTATTACCCTGATAGCTCCCTACAGCCTTTGACGAAAACAATTACCATTCTTTATTTTTTTTTCTCCTCGCTGGCAGAAAGACTATTAATTAGAAACGGGCCCTGGTCTCTGCCATGTTCCCAAGCCCTCAAGCAGGATAGCATTACATTGTCAGTAGTAATTTAGCTCTCATCTGTCTCTGCTAATTATTGTCACATTCATCAAATTCATCAAGGAAAGTGCTCTCAGAAGGATTGCATATTTGCAGTTAATATAGCATAAACTGGTATTACCCATCACCACATTTGTGATGATGAGAGGGACACAACTTATTCAGCCCTAATTAGAGCAAGCTGGGTAATTAATTATACATTCCGCCTTATTACTTCTGAGTCCCAGATATTGTTTGTGGAAAAACTGGAGAGGGAGAGAGAGGAGATAGCGGGAGAAGCCAAGAGGCACGGCGAGGGGGGGTGGTCGGGATTGGGGAGGCGATGTGTTTTGTCACGTGCGCCTCACCGTAATTCCCACCTGACAAACGTCCGAAAATCAGGGGGAAATTGCAACTTGTCAGCCGCCGAATAACCTGCGTAATAACTGATTAATGAGCAGCACCTGTGACAGGTGCGCGTCGGGAGACGAAAACAACTCGCAAACATTCCCAAAAAGATGCTTTACTTGAATTTAGCGCTTCGTCGGATTGCATATTTCAAAAATCAAATGTTCAATCTAGAGTAAAAAGTGTGACAACTAGCCCCAGTGTGCTCCAAAGCCGTACACGGCTCGCATCAGAATGACACGTAAAACCTATTCCAGTCCATTTGCTTGTTACCAAACATATTTTACGTGACAAGCTCTTGTAACTGAGTGTCTCCTCTGGTTTGGTGACACTGAGATATGTGTGTGTGCGGAGGATCCGCTGCCAAACCCCTGCGGGCCCTGCAGGGACCTGGCATTGTCCTTCTTCCAAATCCCATCTGCACCTTTCCTGCGAGCGCTTCTCACCGTGCTACAATTACACATGACACATTTAATCACATCACACAGTGTCGTCCTGGGACCGTCTCGCATGGATCTGTGTTTACTCTTGAGGTCAAACCTGACCTGCTGACGGCTACTCTATCTGTCCTGAAAGGATGGAGTCTTTTTATCACAGCTTTCAGGGTAGGTAACGGCACGGATAGAGGTATTAACCATCCTGATATCAGATAACCAGATGAGGAAATACTGTATATAATACACTATACACTATCCGCACAAATGATAATGGATATGTAGGCTATAGGGCAAACGGCACGGTCTCTTCTGACTGGGATTCATGAAATGATAAATGAATGTAGTCATCAGAACCTGCAAAATTGCTGTAATTGTTGAAACATAATCACAAAACTATTAAATTATGTCTGTAATAACAACAATATAGCAACACCTACAATAACCTAAAAAGAAGAATCTAAATAACACTTAGTTTTCTTTTCAGCTTTTATTGGCAAAATATACACTTACAATACATACAAGTTTAAGCAGTCTAACATATATTCTTTTATTCTTTTGTGCCTATTTCTATTATGCTTTATTTTGCTCTATTTTATTATGCAATGATTTAATCTATTCTGTCATACTGTGATATGTTGTGATATTCTATTCTAGAATATCTATTCTATTCTATTCTATTCTATTATGCTGTTTTTATTATATCCTGTACTGTTGTACTGTACTTTTGATATTTATATGTTCTTTTCTACTAAAATATTTCATTCTGTTTTGTTCTCCTGGACTCATTTCTATTCTATTGTGTCCTGTTTTGTTGTGCTTTATTTAATAATTGTCTGCATGATTCTATTTTATTCTGTTGTGATCTATTGTTTTTTTCTGTCTTTTGCACTCTATTCCATTCTGTTGTGCTTTATTTTCTCCTTTGATACTTATAGATTCTATTCTACTTCTATTCTCTTTTGTTTTTCTTGGCTAATTTCTATTGTGTTCTATTTTAGAACACTGCATTATTCAATAATATTGTGATCTGTAATAATACGCAATGATTTATTCTAGTCTACCATGCTGTTCTATTCTATTCTATTCTATTCTATTCTATTCTATTCTTTCTACTGTGTTTTTTTTATTCTATTCTGTATTGTTGTACTTCTGTTCTTCTGATCTTTTGATATCTCTATGTTCTAAAATATTTTATTGATTTTTGTTCTTCTGGACTAATTTCTATTCTATTGTATTCTATTTTGTTGTGCCTTATTTAATAATTTTCTACTATGCATGATTCTGTTTTCATTTATTCTGTCGTGATCTATTATGTTTTTCCATCTTTTGCACTTTTCAACTGTACATTATTCTGTTATATACTGCTGTGTTTATTCTATTCTTCTTTGATACTTCTATATTCTATTCTACTTCTATTCTCTTTTGGTCTTCTGGGCTAATTTCTATTGTGTTCTATTTTAGAACACTATGCAATCATTTGATTGTATTGTGATCTATTATAATACGCAATCCGTAATTCTAGTCTACCATGCTGTTCAATTCTATTCTGTTCTATTCTACTTCTGTTCTCCTGATCTTTTGATATCTCTGTTCTGTTCTATTAAATATTTTGTTCTGTTTTGTTCTTCTGAACTAATTTATGTTCTGTTGTGTTCTGTTTTGTTGTGCTTTAATAATTTTCTACTATGCTTGACTAAATTTTCATTTATTTTGTTGTGATCTATTATAAGGCATTATTTGATTCTATTATATTCTTTAGTTTATAATTCTGTTAATTTCCACTCTAGTCTGTATTATTTTATTTTATACTGCGTTGTGCTACTCTGTGCTTTTTCTGCTGTACATTATTCTATTCTGCTGTGTTTATTTAATTTTACACTCCTCCTGTTCTATTCTCATTTGTTACTTATATGTTTTCTGTTCTATTTCTGTAATTCTTCATTGCATTTTGTTCCCCTGGGTTAAATTCTATTATACCGGATTTTGTTTCACTGTGCTTTATTCTATTCTGCTATGCATTACCTTATAGCTTTCTACTATGCATTATTCTTTTTTTAATATTGTTGTTCTATTATATTCTTGAGTGTATTATTCTATTCAGTTTCGCTAATCTGTTGTGCTCCATTGCACAACATTGCATTCTATTCTATTCTATTCTATTCTATTCTGCCCTTTTTTATTATATTCTTAACTGTTGTACTTCTGTTCTTCTAATCTTTTCATATCTCTATGTTCTGTTCAACTAAAATATTTTTTTGTTTTGTTCTTCTAAATTAATTTCAATGGTATTGTGTTCTATTTTGTTGTACTTTATATAATAATTTTCTACTACTGATGATGCTATTTTTATTTATTCGGTTGTGATCTATTATGTTTTTTTGTCTTTTGCCCTCTATTCAGTTTTGTTGCACTTTATTTTCTACTGCACATTATTATGTTATGTACTTTTGCATTTATTCTATTCTCTTTTGATACCTCTATTCTACTTCTGTTTTGTTCTTCTGGGCTAATTTCTATTGTGTTCTATTTTAGAACACTAGGCATTATTTGATTATCTTTTATTCTTTAATTTATAATTCAGTTTAATTCCATTCTATTCTGTATTTTAGTCTGTTGTGATTTATTTTATTTTATACTGTTCTGTTCTATTCAGTGCTTTTTTCTGCTGTATGTTATTCTATTCTGCTATATTTATTTAATTCTACACTGCTTCTGTTCTGTTCTCACTTGTTACTTATATTACATCATTTTTCAACAGTTAATTAATAATTCATTTTTTTTATTTTATTGTATTCTGTTTTACTGTGCTTTATTCTATTCTGCTATGCATTGTTTTATAGCTTTCTACTATGCATTATTCTTTTCTATTATAATTGTTCTATTATATTCTTGAGTGTATTATTCTATTCAGTTTCACTAGTCTGTTGTGCTCCATTGCATTCTGTTGTGCCGTACTCTATTCTGTTCTATTCTGTTCTGCTGTGCTCTATTATGTTTTTCTTTTTCATGCTGTATTATCTCAATAGTAAAGTCATTCTTCTGTAACTAGGACTTATTTGCGGGCATCCTAGTAACACGGTTTCTGTCAAACCCGTGGAAAATTAATAGCCGAGAGATGACATGTTGAAAGGAGAAAGAACATCGCAGATTCAGAGGAGAAGAGACTTCCACATGCCATAAGACTGTCAGATTAAGCGAACACGCGCCAGTCGATCTCGCTACACAGTGACCACCATCACCTCTGAGGCGAAACTATTAAGTCCAACATTCCCCCCGTAAGTGTTTATCTGAGGAGAGAGACTTACATGTCCTCCGGAGCAGATATTGAAACTGATTGGACAATGGCGGAATACCAGACGGGCGTAGCACAAGGCCAACCCCAGCAAATAGGAAGAAAAAATCTTAATCTGCAACACAATGGCGCGCTCTTGAAACCCTATCATTTTCACTTCCTGTGAGTCGGCTGTCTGACTGTGAATGAAGTCAAAGGAGTGGATAGTGTCGAAAATTGGATCACAGCTAACATTCGTTCATTTTTATCAGCAGCTGCCAAAGGTCATCTGGCATAATAGCTGATGAATTTAAACCCCACGGATTTCATTTGCAATTTTCAATTTAGCGAGGCCTCCGAACCCCGCGGCGATAAGGGTTTCCACCTATCGTGGCCTGTCACAAACATCAAGGATCGTTGTGAACCCACAGGAAAAGAAGGAAGGAGAGCGTCAGCGAGGAAGATAAGACCAGGGGGAAGACGGGAATCGTATGGAAAAGTTGGGGGGCTCCCCACGCGGTTAAGTTCAGAAAATGCCATTCGTGACAAGCAATCACGGAGACCCACGGAGCGACAAATAAATGATTCTCCTAGTCGTCTTACATCTTGTTTAGGGCCAACCCCGTCGTCGCCTTCCGATGGTGGAAGATGACCAAGCGAACGGGAGCAGAGATGGTCCAATAGCTCAAGATAAATTTGTTGTGACATCATAAAACCCCAAATACATTCGTTGGATTTCCCACAATTCTTTCTGCCTCGGTAACTCTTATTCACCATCGCACGCCAGTTCTTAATATGCCACATCCTGGTTTGATGCATTATCAAGAATTATTATCCCGTTCAGGCAGCTTTGGAAGGGAATCCAAAAGAAACGGCTCCATTAAATTCAATTTAGTGCTGGTTAGGAACAGCTGACTGTCATAGAAATAAGGCAGCGATCCGACAGGAGGTTCGGATGAATGGGAAGAGGCTCTCGAAGACACTTGGCAAGCCCTCCTGCGCCAGAGAAGGAATGGAAATCACAGTGAACAGCTGTGACTAATACCATCTTGTAAGTGCTAGACCCCAAAGAAAATGTAGAGTGCTTCAGAACAATTCGCCGAGAGCTGGGAGGAGGACGCGGGGAAAAAAGGAGATTTTCCTCAAAAGCTAAATGACGGACTGTGTCTTAGCGGTAGGAGGTGTGCCATAATAGGCCTGATTGAGGCGTACTTGGAATTTAACGGCAAATAAATCGCGCGTCGGAGTCGGCGGCAAAACAAACGGAGGACAGTCGCCGTTCGGTGACGGATGTCGGAAATGCCCGATGACAACAAGAGCAACAAAGAGGAACTAGTCCTAATATATCTTCATTAGGCTCATACAATGCTGAATGCACTTAGTGGTGTTTTAGACCACGCGAGGCCATTAATGCGATACTCGACGGCTTCATTATTCACAAAATAAAGACCGTCGGAAGACGCTCGCATATAAAGATATCAAGGCCTCGGAGTGGAGAAGAGGGGTCTGGGTAAAGATCATGCAAATGCATTTGTTTCTGATGCCCGGTTGAGTAAAAGACTACACCGTGTGCACGAAGGTGTGTGAGTGTGCGCGTATCCTCGGAGAATGCCTCGTCTTCCACAGCCGGGAACAATGCAGATGGATGCAGCGGGACTCTGGGACGCATGACAAGTGTCTTCATCCTGCATTAATTGCTCAAATTGAAGCAGTGCCACATCTCTCCAAACTAGACGTTGCTGTGAGTTCCCTTTGATATGATAATGGCATGCTTCTTAGCGAAGGGAAATGCAAATTGCAGGCGGTAATTTGGTGGCATGCACCTGCCGACACGGCACTCTCTCTCCCTCTCCCTCTCGCCACGGCAGCGGCTTCATCCACGCACACAAAAGCGGCCCACTGGTGAAATTACGCTCGCGTGGCCCGCGTTGCCGACAGATGCTCCCCTCTGTAGCCATTGTGTGGCTGCTCTGATACAAGCTGACAGTAGAGCACACATAGATTTAGCGGCATGCTAATAATCAGTCAACATTTTGCCTGGATAAGTCTTGCATTTAAATGCATCCCCAAATGAGGCACAATAACATTTAAGCTTGGCCGTCAAATCAAAAAGGAGATTGCGAACGATAAAGGCATCAGTGTTTTAAGCACTTGTGTTGCCATTTTCAAAACTGGCCTTTTGCACAAGAAAAATGGCTGACTGGTTCAGCCGTGATCAATCCAGGTTTGTACAAGGTGAAGTCATGTAGTAAACAACAACAGTTAAATTCAGTTCATTAATGTCAACATGTTACTTTGATACAAAGTCTAAGACAAATCTTATGGGTTATTAATTTATAAATATCATTTCATATTTGGTCACACCACATGACATTTTTCTTTTTTAAAAAATTGAAAAGTTAAATTACCTAATATTTTAATAGACTTACTGACCTTAAAACATAGTCTTGAGGGTCTGCAGAAGTCCCCTGTAATAATATTTCCTGTTTTTCCTGTTTTAGTTTTTTACATGTTGGTTGCACCACATGACTTTAATTAGGGCTAAAGCACTGATGGTTCAACGACCTTATTGTAATTGACAGATTGTAAAAACAGATCAATACCAAATTTGGTCAGTGTAATCTAAAGCCCTTTGTGACGTTAAATTGAGTTTTCGTTAAAGGGCGTGTCTGTGGCGGCCTGACAAACTTTGATGTTTCGCCATGAAAAAGGAAGTTGTGATAATTCAGGCATACAATGTCCAATGTCCTGAACACATGCCCATGCCCATATTCAGTTATAGTCATAGCACCACCTGCTGAAAACAGGAAGTGGCATGTTTTACAAACTCTTCAGGGAGATTTAATGACATCAACATTATATTTCGTCAGACTACTCTTAAAGACCTTTGCAATGTTAAATTGCGAAGATTTTGAATTTTTGTTAAAGGGCGTTTCAATGGCAGCGTGACAAAGTTTGATGTTTCACCATAGGAATAGAAGGTGTTGTTACTCAGCCATATAATGTCCAATCTGCCCCAAACTTCACATGTTCGGTAAAAGTCCTGACCTGAAGACATCTAAAGGCCAATATTCAGTTCTAATCATAGCGCCACCTGTTATGGATATGCCATGATTTGCACTGACTCAAACATACCATCTTCAATCTGCACCAAACTTCATATGTTTGATAAAAGTGCTGGCCTGAAGACATCTACATGCCAATATCCAGTTATAATCATATCGCCACCACCTGGTAACAGGAAGATTGGCACATATAAATGACTTTGACATATTCTGTTTATGTTTACCACTTTAAATGCATATTGCCCCCCGTTTGCTGTTTTCCTAAAGCCACCGGGTGGTGGTGAGCCCGGGTGTGAGGGCCCTTTCACTGCTTGCTTTAATTTGGTTTATTTATGTATGTATGTATGTATTTATTTATTTATTTATTTATTTATTTTTCCAGAAATAATAAAAGATAATAGCAAAATTAGATATTCGTTATTTCGGGGAGATCACATTAACCCATGGACTTCAAAAACAACCCACAGCAACAGTGTAAAAGTAGTCGAATTTCACAGTAAAACTGCAGACTTGGCAACCCTGGTATTAGGCAACATACCACTATAGTGAGGTAAATACCACTAGGTGCACAGATCTTCCATCAGACTGGCTCAACTGAGCCAAACATAACAACATAATGACTCGAACCAATGACTCAAGTAGCTGGAAGTAACAGTTTGACCAAACAATGGAAGACTGGGTGCACTGTAAAAAAAAAAAAAAAAAAAAAAAACAATTTGTTGAGTCAACTTAAAATAATTTGTACCCTACAGACTTAAAATATTAAATTCAGTCAACTCAATTAAGTTTAGTTAACTTGAAATGTTATGTTGTACTAAGTGAAAACTTATTATTTGAGTTGACTAAACAAACAATTTGGTTTGTTAAACTTAAAAGCTAGGCTTGTTACCCAGCTGCCTTAAAATTTTATGTTGAATGAATTCAAATATCAAAGTTGTCACTTAGTACAACTTAACATTTCAAGTTGACTAAACTTTCTTGAGTTGACTGAACTTAAATTTTAAGGTAGCCGGGTAACAAATGATTTTAAGCTGAATCAATTAATTGTTTATAGTGACAAATTATTCTGACTGTGAATGGACACATTTCACTTTTAATGTTGCACAGCAACCAAATACGTGAGTCAAACTGTATTTCAAATGCTTCTTAAACTATTTTAGTTACAATTTTCTTTGAAGAAGTGTGTTTAATTGTGCTGAATGTGCACTTGTAGTGTATTTCAAATTTTAGAAGTGTTTATTTAAAAACTGTACTTAAAGAGAGACACTTTCACGATTGATTCTTAACACACTTAAGTACACTTAAGTTGTATGTCAAAGTACATTTTAAAGAATTGTTTTAATAATATTTTACCATGCTTTAAAAAAGTACACTTATATTGATGTGTTGACTAACATACTTAAGTATGCATATTTATTTATATTTTTTAAATGTAGCATTAAGTTTAAAGTTAATGCATTTTAAATAATTAAGCATGATTACAAATGTGTAATTACAAATATATTTACATAAATGACATGCAAGTTTCAAAAGAAATAGCATTAAAGTATATTTTAATTTACCATAAATGTAGCAGTACAATTTGAACACATTTCAAAAACAACAGAATTATGAAATTACATTTAAAAATGTACTGAATCCTACTTAATTTTCATTTAACCCTTTAACTGTCTATCCCATTTTTTTAACACAGACATAAAATGCACTATCCAGACTTAAAGTGCTCCTATTATGCCTTTTCAAATATGATCTTTCATGCAGTGTGTCATGTAGTTGTATGTGAACATAAACTATCTACAAAGTTGTGAAGCCGACAGTGCACGATAAATAAAGTTACTGTCTATCAAAAAAAGAGTCGGTTCACAATCACCTGAATGAGTCGTCAGGAACTTGAATCTTTTTCTGTTACAGCCACACGTCACGAAGTAACACATTTGCATAATGTCCGCCCACGTTCTACGTCGCGAACAACTTGCCCGCCCACAAACACAGTAAAATTTCCATGTGGTTTACGTCATGTCGAGAAGGCGCTGTATCCTAAGTACAATGTGGGATTCACCAAAGGCTTGCTCTTAAAAGATGTATCAGTGCCCAGTTTATTTGGACCGGCCTGCTCCTCCGAACCTCTAACTGTAAGTGTGATTAATAATTGATGGTTGTATTTTCTAGTGATTGTTCAAAATCGTCCTATATCGCTCATGAGAGTGAGTAAATTATCAGGACATTTTTATTCTGAAAGTGGAGTAATCCTTTAAAACTTGTTGCTCTCATGTAACGTTACTCTGTATGATGCAAAATACATATTTAGTTGTGTTGTGTTGTGTTCGCTCCGCGCAGCTCGTAGGTCTCCGGCTAACCGGCTGACAGCTTTATCTGTTCACTCGCTATTGTCTAGAAACGTGTCGATGAATAGTGAATGTTTGTCGCTGTTATTACTTGAAGTTCTGATAAAGAATAGAACAATACGTTGGTGTACAAGCTGCAGTGCTTTATCAAAACGTTTCTGCGTTGGGTTGACGCATATACTATGGCTGTTTAAGTGTTGTTGTTTACCACCGAGTTGTGGGCTAGAGTAACGGTGATGGGCGTTCAGTGTTTGAAATTCGCTGCACGCAGTAACGTTAAACCAATCACAAAAGACTGGGTCATTGGACCAATCAACGCAGATTAGTGTCACGCAAAGGAGTGGTTTGGACAAATGATTCGTTTTAACGAACCGTTTGGGAGTCGTTGAGCAAATAAGGTAAAAATAAATGCATATTATAAGACAATAAAAGTGTTTTTTGACCTTTCATACACGTCAACTTGTTGTTGGGGACTCCCAAAACCAAAATATAAACCTTTTATAATCCATAATAGGGGCACTTTAAATTTTTTATAATTCATGAATGAAAACATTTTGTAATATGATTGTGATGTACATTTTCCATGGTAATGCAATGTCTGATTTTAAAATATCTTAAAAAAAGGATGAATTTTGAGATTTTGAGTTTTGAACTGATATATAATTTCAGTTCTAAAGCGTGAAAGGGAAAAAGGAAACGAAGAAAGTCTTTTGTGACAAAGGTCAGAACATGTTATGATGTAGATTTTTTAAGTTGCACTCTTGACATATATTAATCTATTACTATTCCTACATAATTTGTAACACAAAAATATGGTAAAGGTCTTAGACCTTTCCAACGAATGTATAGTTTGTCATGATTAGATTAGGATTTATTTGTAATATGGTGAAGTAAACTTAGGTGTCCCACAGAGTGGGACAATCAGTTTGCACTTATACAGTACATTATTGTAGTACTCTTTTTTAAAAGTATGCTAAAGTGTTCTTCATTTTCGGGATTCATGCTCAAATTTTAGGTTATACAACCCAGTTCTCTTTCTGAACAAAACATGTACATTTATAGCGCTCCAAACAGGACTGACACCACATTAATGTGTGAACGCAATCGTGAACCTCACTCAATAAGTCAGTCTACCTGCAACGCTGAGTCTCGGTTGACCCGGTGTAACTCAAGACTGCAAGTGGAGTCTGGTTGATGAAGTAAGACTTTTGTGCTCTGATATCAATGCAGTGGTAACTCTCCTCCCCTTTGGCGGAAGACATCACGAGGGGACGCCGTAAAAAGGTTCCTCTGTCTGCCTCTGACTCACGCCCGCCGGGCGCTGAACAAAAGCCCCGCTTCACCAGCGAGCGGCGGATCCGCTCAAAACCTCAGCGGTCAGGAATGCTCTGGATCTGCCGAGCGTATGATGAGGAACGTGAAGGATGACGGGGCATTCGGGCCAGTCGCTCGCTAACAACTCTTCTCAGCTTGAGGCTTCTGACATGTTTTCACTTTTTTCCGCCGCTGATGGCAGTGAGGTCACTATAAACTGAATTGGATGTGTTGATGGGAAGGAGACAAGTGGAACTTACTGGAAACAGTGAGTCAGGGGATGTGCTCTTGTGCATCAGCCTCTAGTGCCAAATCACTGACCTTACAAGCGTACCCACATGACGGCGGTTACTCACGACGGAGCGCGAGATTCACTGCCTGAGTTCTATATGAGCGCCTCAAACATTTGCCAACTATACTTTTACTTTTTCTGAAGGAAAAGTTAGCGGTGCTCGGACGGCTAAACTTGCCACCGTGATTGTGGGTGGTTGCGAGGCTGTTTCCTAGGCTGTTCTAGGTGGTTTCTGACACAAACTAAAGTCTCTGTGACATTCTGATGTCTAGATATGGCTTGGGTCAAGGGTCCAAAATGAATCAGGGCTTCAAGGCAACAATGACAGCGAAAGTGACAAAAAATGGCCGGATTTTTCAAATGTGCAAGCAAAAAAGGCCCTGTAGAGAATTAAACTTGTGTATTGTTTGTATGTTTCATAACATTATATTTCAGACCAGTCAAGTTATGGGTTTAGTAATGATTTCCATTGAATTAAATCAGAAGTGTCTGACATACATGGACGAAGCATTGTGGTTTATGTTAGGAATAATACACTTTCATAAAAGTAAAAATTGCTTTTAATTATTGACATTAGATCTCTTTGTATTCATGTCGGTTTCATAGCGCTTTGAAAACTGTTTACAACACTTTCAAGGAAAAAAATAAAAACAGTTTGTTTCATCCAAAAATGACATTGTACTAATATTTAATATAATAATTTTTAATAAAAAGTTTTTTTTCTTTTATTTATTTATTTATTTATTTATTTACTTATTTACGTACTTACCAATACATTTCCACCCTTTCCAATTTTTCATTTTTTTTTTTTTACTTTTTTAATTATTATTATTATTTCACAAATTTCTTTTCTTTTTTTCTTTTTTCTTTTTCCATTTCTTCTCATTCATTCATTTAGTTAGTTAGTTAGTTGTTTGTGTTTTCCAATTCTTTTCCACTTTTCCATTTTTTCTTTTTTTATTCTTTTTCCATTTTTTCACTTTATTTTATTTATTATTTATTTTATTTGTTTGTTTGTTTGTTTGTTTGTTTGTATTTCCCAAATATTTTCCACTTTTCCATTTTTTTCCCTTTTTTTAAATTTGATTTATTATTTATTTATTTTGTTTGTTTGTTTGTTTGTATTTCCCAAATATTTTCCACTTTTCCATTTTTTTTTTTTTTTTGCCTTTTTCCCCCTTTTTTCTTTTATTTATTATTTATTTATTTTGTTTGTTTGTTTGTATTTCCCAAATGTTTTCCACTTTTCCACAAAGTTTAGGTTCTCTTTCTGAACAAAATATGTACATTTATAGCGCTCCAAACAGGACTGACACAGCATTAATGTGTGAACGCAATCATGAACCTAAGTTTTACAGTAAATACCACTGCAATATGTCAGTAAGTTAGTTGTTTGTTAGTTTTTTCCAATTCTTTTCCACTTTTCCATTTTTTCACTTTATTTATTTTATTTTATTTATTATTTATTTTGTTTGTTTGTTTGTATTTCCCAAATCTTTTCCAATTTTCATTCTTTCATTTTTTTTCCCTTTTTTCCTTTTTTATTTTATTTATTATTTATTTTGTTTGTTTGTTTGTATTTCCCAAATCTTTTCCACTTTTCCACAATTTTTTTCCACTTACTTCCCTATTACCCTATTCCCTGTTTTTTTTTTTTCATTTTTCTTCCTTTTTAGGGTTTTTTTCTGGGTTTATTTATTTGTTTGTTTGTTTGTTTGTTTGTTTGTTTGTTTGTTTATATTTCCCTTTTTTATATACAAACTTTTATTAATTCATAAATATCATTTTGTTTTTGGCCAGTCACATCACATGGCATTTTACAACCTAAACTAGCATTGCCCTTTTAAAATAATCTGTTTTTGGTAGCACTGCATGCCTTTGAATTGCATAGAGTAATATTTTGTAATGTATAGAATATATTATTTTATTATTTTATTTTATGAAGTAATAACCAAAACTACACCAAACTCTTTATTATGTTTTTTTTTTTTCCCCCAAGAATTTAGTCGTTTTAATGAGGATTTTTTCTTCATTATGATATCAAGTTATCACCCTTTTTTAAAATACGCCCCCAAAAATATCAAAATGAAGTTTTTCAAAAAATGCATATTCTAATCAAGTATAAATTGCATTTTTCTGTACTTCTGAAAACATTAAAAGGACTAAAACCCCCCAAAAACTCAATTTTGAATACTTCCAGAATATTTGCTTTACAAGTAATGCCATCTCCAGCTTAAACAGATAAACATAAATCATTACCTGGGTTCTACATTTCATTTCTGTATTTCTTTCTCCATTTCTAATTATTGACTCCTTGTGTAGTATTATTATGTAAACTTCTGTAGTATTTTTATGTAAATACACATGCACATCTCTTATTTATAGCTGTATATAGAGGAATAATGCACAAATCTGTACATAAATCTTCTGTTCCAGATTCATACATTATTATTTATTCTAAGTTTTTATTTTATTTAAATGTTTTTTCTCTGTTCTCATGTCAGATATGTATGTACCAGGAGCACCTTAAAAAAACACAACAAATTCCTCGTGTGTTTGCGCACACTTGGCGAATAAAGCTAATTCTGATTCTGATTCTGATTCTGAAGTAGTCCAAAGTAGTCCCTTCTTCTTCTTTTTTTTTTTTTTGTGGGTCTTTAAAAGAAGTGCAACAGCAAATAAGCTGCTGTGTATTCACAGGAGCCCATGTCATCTTCTAATCTTGAGACCCCTCACAAACTAGCCGCTTATTCTGAACAGTTTAACCTTTTGAGGGTCACTGATTGAATCAGAGGCGTTGTCACAGACTATTAATAGTGGGCGGGATTAATGTGGGATTATGTCATCATGAGTCTGCTCTCAGGAATGACTTGAGCTCGACTTGCTGCACCGCCACAACACTTTCCTCCAACCAAAGCTAACAATGTCTGCCAGTGAGAACTCAAAGAGCGGCTCCTCTCAAACGGGACCCTCTATGAATATTAATGAGGGCTGAACTGTGTCAAAGGTCACAGTAGTGTTTCAGATGATTATCTGAGCTGCTGCATACTGCCCTCTACGGCCTCATTAGAGAAATGTTTGTCTCGCCAGCGGGGCACATCAACAAACAGGCCTCTGTTTTCAGCCAAGTATCAAACTTCTATGTCACTACGACCACCAGAGCCTGATGTATTTTGTCTAAAATGCATCCCGACTGAACAAACAGCTATGAACAGAAGTTACTATGAAAGACTTGTAGACTTTAACAAAATTGACTTCCAGTCTTTGTCCTTAGCAAAAACCGACAGAAAATACAGACGAGTCATCCTGCACTGATAAGATTACTGTAGAATCAAATGTTCTAATGCAAATGCCTAATAACAACTGACTAGCAAACTTCCTGTTTTAACAGGAAATGCTTCAGCACAGGAAAGAAAACTGCACTCGTGGGGTTTTAGAGGGTTTTTATTAGTACAATGCTAATGGAAGTTCCATCTACCATTGTATCGCTTACAGTTGTCAAGCAATCCCGCAATTTATATGAGATAGTAGCATTTATATCAACAATTTTTATAATTTCTTTGAATGTGTGTAATACAATTAGAACTTAGCGTTGAAAGTATCTGATTTTTTAAATGTTCTAAATAGGGAACCACTGATATGAACGTTTTTGCCGATATCGGTAACCGATAACCGATAATCAGTAACCGATAATCAATAATTATTTATATTTCAACCCTGTTAACAGATACTGGCCAATATTAGATATCAAGTTACATTTTGTGAGATGAGTAAACATTTGAAAACAGATAAAACAGAAAATAAATAAATAAATAAATCTCCTACAATAAATTCCATTTCCAACCACTGGAATAGTAATAGTAATTAAAAAAATAAATAAATAAATAAAATACATTTTTAATTAAAAATCCACAAATACAAGAAACAATAAATAAACTAAATAACTAAATCTATCTATGTAGGTCAAGTAGCAACTATTATATTATTTATAATATATTTTAAATTAGAATTTATTTCCATATTTTTAGGGTTAACAGTTTTGAAGTTTTTAATTTTGTTTTATTTTATTTTATTTTATTTTATTTAAAACAATTTTAATACTTATCCTGTTAACCATAACAACAGTACCAAGTACAGATAATATTACTTGAGTTTTTCATCTATTTTTTATGTATTTTATTTTATTATTTTTTTATTATTATTTAATCTTAATGAAAACTGGGTAAACAGTTTTTAAGTTTTTCATCAAATTTTTATTTTATTTTATTTTATTTTATTGAAAACAATTTTCAATTCATCTATTTTATTATTTATTTTATTTTATTTTATTTTATTTAATCTTACTGAAAACTGGGTTAACTGTTTTTAAGTTTTTCATTATTTTTTTTTTTATTTAATTTTATTTTATTTTAATTTATTTTATTAAAAACAATTTAAATACTTGTCCTGGGTTAACAGTTTTGAATTTTTTCATCTAATTTTTATTTCATTTTATTTTAGTGAAAATGACTTTTAATACTTATCCTATTAACAATAATAACACTACCGACTAGATATTATATATATATATATATATATTTACACATATATTTTGTGTATAGCCATTTCATATCCCAGTGAATGAATTTCTAAGGGAGAAATGAATTTTAAGAAAGCCACACAATGCAGCTCACAACGAGGTCTGTACTGCAACACAATGCGGCCATGCAAACATCTACAGATGAAACCTACAGTAAAAGCAGCTGTCATAATTCCCAGCCACAAGCCTGAAGGATAATTATGAACACCTACACGGATGTTATTCCCAACGTCTCATGAGAAGAGCGCCGTTATGGGAGGATCTCGCTTGAGCTATCTTTAAAACGGACCTGCAACAACAGGTTTAGTTTACAGCCCATTGAACAGTCACCAAGACGACAACGCAAGGCCTCGTCCGCGCAAAAACCCCCAACACGCCAACCTAAATTCATATTTCAGCCGAGTACGTAAACATACGCCAAACTCCAGAGCCGGAGGTTTCGGGACCTGGTCGCGTTTGGCGTTTGACGAACCTAGCAACGGTTTGACGTTAACCGAAGTCATGATGGGCCTCAGACTTAATGGGCTGAGGGATGCGAGTTGGTCGCAGACTATCAAGGCTGGCACGGCGCCCGTCTCCTGCCCACATATGCGAGAGGGTCATTCCTGTCCCACTAGTCTGAATGAAAGGACTCCTTTCACTTGACTGCAATGGCTGGCACGCTGCCCCTTTCAGAGCCTGAGCTGACAGTCACTTTGGACCAAACAAATTGGTACATTCTCAGAATAATAATTAGTGCAGCCATGAACATACTATTGTTTCCACCGCATAATGAAGGAACTGCCTTCTGAGCACGTGACGACTGGCTGTTGCCTTCCCTGCACTCAAAAAAGAGACTGGGTTGGGGGGCCGGCGGTTAGAAAAACACAAATTCAGCTACAATAACAGGTCCGAAAGTACTGTTGGTCTAGTTTTACACACTCGGATAAGCGCGGCAGTTGGTTCAATCCTTTTAATTCTGTTAAAAATGTCATTTCAAAAATTACTTCACGACTCTAAGAGCAAAAACAAGTCCTCAGAGGTTGCACATCCAATCAAATGGCATCTTTCACTCGCAAAAATTTTGGTTTCTAAAGTAATTTTTTTTTTGACCACTTAATGCCATACGGCAAGATATTATATGATGTGATATTGTACCCTACGATACAATACCTTACAATTTGATACTCTGCAATAAAACGACACTTACACAATTGATGTTCCCTTACCATATGACTTGTCACATCCCATGTGCCAGTGTAATTTCAGTACTATTTATGAACTAGTATTTACTATTTTTAATTAGCTTTTATTGTAAACTTTTTAGTAATTTTAAGTGCTTTTGTCATTTTAATTTTTAAGTAAATATTTCTTTAATTAATTAATTTTTATTTCAGTTTTAGCTCATCTTTTTAGTACATAAACTTCAACTTCAGTAGAAGTGTCAAGGCAGTGTTTTAGGTTTTTTGTGTGTGTGTGTGTGTGTGTAAGTTTTAGTATTTTTTATTTATATAATTTATATATTACTACAATCTTAAAATAATATTTTGAACTGGCTTTTATTTTTCATATTTTTCAAGTTTTAGTAAATTTGTTGTGCTTTCTTTATTTTTATTATTTTTTTAATATGTATTTCTACTGAGCTTTATTTCAGTTTAAGTTTTAGTCATTTTGTTGTGTGATTTTGTCATTTAAATTTGTTGTAGTTTTGTCATTTATTTATTTATTTATTTATTTGAACATTTATTTTTTGTCATTTTAGTACTGAACTTCCAATACAGTAAGTGTTTTTTTTTTTTTTCTGTTTAAGTTTTTGTTATTTGTTTGTTTGTTTGTTTGTTTGTTTGTTTTCCAATTTTTGACATTTTAGTACTTAAACTTATTTTATTAAGTGCCAGTTGGCAACATTTACATTTTTCATGTAAGTTTTTTGTGTTCAAGTTTTTAATCTATTATTTATTTTTTTACAAATATTTTTTTGTCATTTTAGTACCTAAATTGATTTCATTAAGTGCCAATTAAGGGAACATTTCTATTTTTCATGTATGTTTTTTTTTCTTCTCTTTTTTTTTCTCGATTTTTTTAAATTTATCTATCTATCTATCTATCTATCTATCTATCTATCTATCTATCTATCTATCATTTTAGTACTTCAACTTAAGCTTATTACATTAAGTGCCAATTAAGGGAACATTTCTATTTTTCATGTATGTTTTTTTTTTCTTTTCTTTTTTTTTTCTCGATTTTTTTAAATTTATCTATCTACCTATCTATCTATCTATCTATCTATCTATCTATCTATCTATCTATCTATCTATCTATCTATCTATCTATCTATCTATCAATCATTTTAGTACTTCAACTTAAGCTTATTTCATTAAGTGCCAGTTAAGGCAACATTTCTATTTTTCATGTCAGTTTTTAATCACATGTTTTAAAGTACACTTAAATTATGCACTTTAATGTAAATTTATTTCAATAAGTGTGAATTAAGGCAACATTTCTATTTTTCATGCAAGTTTTTAATCTAATCTAATCTAATATTTATTTATATATTTATTTACTTACTTTTTTGGTCATTTTAGTACTTTAACAAACTTATTTCAATAAGTGTGAATTAAGGAAACATTTCTATTTTCCGTGCAAGTTTTTAAGCACGTTTATGTATGTATGTATTTATTTATTTATTTATATTTTTTTCTTATTTTAATACTTTAACAAACTTATTTCATTAAGTGTGACAAGGCCACATTTCTATTTTTCATGTAAGTTTTTAAGCATATTTGTTTATTTGTTTATTTATATTTTTTCTCATTTCTCATTTCTCTAAACATTTCAATAAGTTTCTATTAAGGCAACATTTCTGTTTTTCAAGTAAGTTTTTTTTGTGGTAGAGTTTTTTTTTATACAATATCTATCTATCTATCTATCTATCTATCTATCTATCTATCTATCTATCTATCAATCTATCTATTTATTTATTTATGTACTTTAACAAACTTATTTCATTAAGTCCAAATTAAGGCAACATTTCTATTTTTCATGCAAGTTATTTTTGTGTTCATGTTTTTAATACAATTTATTTATTTATACATTTTTAGTCACTTTAATACTTTAACAAACTTATTTCATTAAGTGCGACTTAATGGCAACATTTCTATTTTTCATGTAAGTTTTCAATCAATCAAATAAATCAAATATTTATTTATTTATTGGTTTTATTAACAATAACAATAGCTTTGCGGTAATACTATAATACAATAATATGATACTGATATGATACAATATAATAAAATAGTTGTGGTAAAATAATTAATTTGCTCAGTCGCTCGTCTGCTCATTTTCTATATATATAGAGAGAGAGAGAGAGAGAGAGAGAGAGAGAGAGAGAGAGAGAGAGAGAGAGAGAGAGAGAGAGAGAGAGAGAGAAATAAGATATTGTCTGCTTTTCTTTTTATTGCCCCAAGATCTGAAAAAAAAAAAATAAATAAAAAAAAAAAAAAATATATATATATATATATATATATATATATATATATATATATATATATATATATATATATATATATATATATATATATATATATATATATATATAAAATTTCCAGATCTTGGGGCAATGAAAACATCTAAAGAGCAGACAATATCTTATTTCTCAATAAGTCCATGTCCAAAAAGTCCAAATTTGTTTTCTGATCTGAATTTAAGGTTCAAATACTGTAAAATAGCAAGGAACTGCACTCTTACTGTAGCTGAAAGAATAATATAATATATAGAATAATATATACATATATAATATACCAGGGAAAGAGGGTGTTTTAGAAATTGAATGACAGGCTTTTCAATTGTGTGGAAATCTGTGAATTTCATTCAGACGTACGTTTCTTTCCCAACATCTGTAGCATAAGTTACTTGAATTCTATTGGCAACCCATAACATGTTTTCAGTCTTCAGTCAGACGAGATCAACTGAGTGCCCATAAACTTAATATTTAGCATCCATGAGGAAATACGACACGTTATGTGACACTTTAATGGATTTAGACAACCAGAATGACAAGTGAGCTAAGCAAAAGAGCATTCATATTTGATGTTTCCCTTGAAACCTTTGACAAGACTGTGTCATTCAACAAGCCAGCTCTCAGTACTTTTAATACATACAATTTCAATCCATCATACCAAAATCTAAACCTGAATAGAACGTCCTAATAGCTTCACGTCAAACATGAAACAAAATCATCTATGAGAATGAGCATCCCTCATATCCCTCAGTGCAGTGCATCCTGTTGATTCGTTTAACTCAAAATCAAAGCTGAAATCATCTAAGCGGTTTGAATTGACACAGATTTCGCTAGTGAAATGTGGACTGAAATGTGTTTGGCTTCCTAATGGATGAGTGAAGACAACAGCTGTAAGCGACACGTATCCGCACTCATCCCTTCCCCGATGACAGACACCCATGTCGTTTCCATGGTAATGCACTTCCTATTCTTTCTTTCTTTGAGACGCCTGGAGTTCTTGAACCCTGAGCACATTTCCCATCATGCTTTGTATTTCAAGACACACAAAAGGGAGTAAAATCAAATCAATCTCTCAAGAGCGTCCTTTACAAATTTGATTTCTTCGGGGTAAAAGTAACGGATCGGTTTTCGCAAACATACGCGGCGTGTATGGATTAATACGAGGACGGATTTGATCGACACGTGCTTTTTAATCATAACGTCATCTTGTAATGTGGAAATCAGCGGTGAATCGTAACCTACATCATTCCAGCTGTCATTTCACTGCTGGCCAAATTGCATATGGGCCATTTTCGACACTCACGCTTTCTCCTGCGCTCTTCATTATGAAATGATGAGCTGAAGGCCACTTGTGCCGGGTCTCGGGGGGGGGGGGAAGGACTGAAGTCGACGGGTCAATGAGATCTATATATCCACCATTACAATGACATCTCATTGCCGTCCTGTTCTTCAGCTGTGATTAACAACGCACTGTGGGAGAAACCTGAAGCTTCACATTTGGACACGAGTGGGGAAAGTTGACTGGAAGTCTGGGAGCAGCAGACGCCCCCATCTGGTAGAAAAATAAAAAGCAACTTGGGTCAAGTGTGATGTTTCATGGGTGGAACCTGTCAAGAACAGGCTTAGGTCATGTAACCCCCAAAATACCAAATGAAATAAAGGAAAGAATAAAGGAAATGGAATTTGAACGTCTGTTCTGAAAGAAAACGAAGAACATTTTTTAGAACCACTGCTTTTTTTCATGGAGACATATTATTTCCATAACAATTAAGCACACATTTGCATACATTTAAATGTGTTTTATACTATAATACAGTAAAAAATACTACATTACAGTAATGACAATAATCTTGAGGAATATTTGAATTTTAAAAAAAAAAAAGAAGTAAAACATCTGGAGGCATTGTAATACTGAAAACATGAGAAATGTGCTTAATTGGCATTATTTGCATTATTATTTGGATTGTTTTCTGCTATAATACAATAATTACAATTATAATACAGTAACTGCTATAATTACAGTAATGGCAATCATCTTTGGGAATACTTGAAATTACTGCAAAAATCTGGATGCAGCGTGATAATGAAAATATTACAGAGAAATGTGTTTGACACATTATTTTTATTATAATTTGCATTATTATAAAACAGTAAAATATTGCATTACAATAATGTTAATAACCTTTCACAAAAAACATAAGTAAAAGATCTGGATGCACTACAGTAATTAAAATATGAGGGAGAAATGTGCTTAATTGATATCATTCGTATCATTATTTGTATTAGTTTTACTATAATATACAGTAAAAAATGACCATGAATTTAACGGCAAAAGACTGTAAAAATACTACAGTAAAAACTGTTAAATGGTTCACGGTAAGTTCCCCTACTATATACAGTGAAAAAACGAACTGGACATTGCATGTAATTTTACGGTACTATACCATTTTTGGAAGTGAAAAAAAGAACATATAATTTTCGGTGAACAACTGTAAACTGACATTCCCAGGATTCTGCGCCACATTTCAAATTTGATGTTTTTGTTTTTTTTTTTTGTTTTTTGTTGTTGTTGTTGTTGAAATAACTCTTTCTTCTTTTTTTCTTAGCAGTTTTGTACATTAGGGTTGTATGTTACATCTAATGCTGTTAAATGAATGTTTATTGCATTATTTCAGTTTCATGTGTGTTACCATGATGGTGTTTAGTGTTTGTGTGAATGACACCGTGCACCTTCTATATATGTTAATATTTAAAAACTGTTTGTGATGAGCTTTGGTTCATTATGTGACTTTCTCATCACCACCTGCTTTTGCGGTTATCAGTGTACTACAGGTTGGTACATTAACATTATATCAGTTAATAAAATTAAGGTATTTACCTGTAAATTTAAGTGAAAACTGTAAAATGTTTAACATGGCCACCGTATTTTTTTACAGTTAAATTCCAGCAACCACAGCTGCCCTTATTTACTGTAAATTTTATGGATTTTTTTACAGTGTACAGTAATGGCAATCATCTTTGGAACTACTTGAAATTACTGCAAAAATGTGTGATAGTGTGATAATGAAAATATTAGGGAGAAATGTGTTTGGCACATTATTTTTATTATAATTTGCATTATTATAAAACAGTTAAATATTGCATTACAATAATAATAATAACCTTTCACAATAACTGAAATAAACAAAAAACATAAGTAAAAGAACTGGATGCACTACAATAATTAAAATTTGAGGGACATCATTTGTATCATTATTTGTATTAATTTTACTGTAATACACTGTAAAAAAAATGACGTGAATTTAACGGCAAAAGGCTGTAAAAATGCTACAGTAAAAAAAAACTGTTAAATGGTTAACGGTAACTCCCCCTACTATATACAGTGAAAAAAATGTATTGGACATTGCATGTAATTTTACGGTAGTATACCGTTTTTGGATGTGAAAAATCAGTTTTGTACATTAGGGTTGTATGTTACATCTAATGTTGTTAAATTAATGTTTATTGCATTATTTCAGTTTCATGTGTGTTATTATAATGGTGTTTAATGTTTATGTGAATGACACTGTGCACCTTTTATATATGTTAATATTTAAAAGCTGCTTGTGATAGGCTTTGGCTCATCATGTGACTTTCTTATCACCACCAGCTTTCAGTACTTCAATAGGTTGGTATATTAACATTAAATCAGTTAATGACATTACGGTATTTAAATGTAAAATCTAAGTTAAAACCATAAAAATAAACAAAAACATTGCTACCATATTTTTTACAGACCACAGCTGCCGTTTTTTTACCGTAAATTTTACGGATTTTTTTTTTTTTTTTTTTTTTTTTTTTTTTTTACAGTGTACATTAAAATATTGCTTCTTTTCTGCAATAAATAATAGTAGTAAAAACAAACATTTGGATGCACTGCAATAATTTAAATATGATGGAGAAATGTGCTTAACTGACATTGTTTGCATTATTATTTGTATTATTTGCAATAATTTTACTGTAATACAGTAAATATATTGCATTTTAATAATGGCAATCATCTTTTGGAATTGAAATTACTAAAAACACATAACTAAAACATTTGGATGCACTGTGATGCAAATGTGCTTATTTGTTTGGTTATTTGTATAACAATCTTTGATAATCATCTTTTGAATAGTTAGAATTACTAATAAAAATAGGTAAAACATCTGGATGCATTGTGATAATTCAAATTATCATGACATTTGCATAATTGACATTATTTGCATTATTATTTGTCTTGTTTTTTGCTATAATAAATGAGGAATAAATGTGCTTAATTGGTATTATTTGTACTATAATAAAGTAAAATTACTGCATTACAATAATGCCAATCATCCTTTGAATCATTAGAATTACCAATAAAAACAGTTAAAACATCTGGATGCACTGCGAGAATTAAAATAAGATGGAGAAATGTGCTTAGCTGACAGTAATTGTTTGTGCAATTATATTTATAATTATAATTATTAATAAAAATGTATACTGGATGCATTGTAATAAATTAAATTTTAAGGATACATTTGCTTAACTGACATTATTTGTATCATCATTTATATTATTTGAAATAATTTTACAATAATAAAATAAAAATATATATATTGCATTATAATAATAACAATCATCTTTTGGAGTAATTAAAATTATTAAAACACATAAGTAAATCATCTGGATGCACTGCGGTGAAGAAAATGGCAGGGAGAAATGTGCTTTATTTGACATTATTTGTATGATTATTTCTTTTATTTTTACTGTAATACAGTAAAACTATTGCATTACAGTAATAATAATAATCTTTTGGAATCATCTTCTAACCAAAATGTGAGGGAGAAATGTGCTTAATTATATTATTTTTATGATTTGTACTATAATACAGTAAAATATGGCATTGCAGTAATGACAATCATCTTTTGGAATCATCTTTTAATAAAGATGTGAGGGAGAAATGTGCTTAATTTGCATTATTTGTATTATTTTCACTATAATGCAGTAAAATATTACATTTCAGTAATGATAATAATCTTTTGGAATCATCTTTTAATCAAAATGTAAGGTAGAAATGTGTTTAATTAGTATTATTTTATTATTTTTACTGTAATACAGTAATTTTTTGTATTTCAGTAATGACAATCATAGTTTGGAATCATCTTTTAACCAAAATGTAAAGGAGAAATGTGTTTAATTGGCATTATTTTTATTATTTTACTATAATACAGTAAAATATTGCATTACAGTAATGACAATCATATTTTGGAATCATCTTTTAATCAAAATGTAAGGGAGAAATGTGCTTAATTGGCATATTTTATTATTTTTACTGTAATACAGTAAAATATTGCATTTCAGTAATGAGAAAAATCTTTTGGAATCATCTTTTAATCAAAATGTAAGGTAGAAATGTGTTTCATTAGTATTATTTGTATTATTTTTATTCTAATACAGTAAAATATTGTATTACTGTAATGACAATCAACCTTTGGAATCATCTTTTAATAAATGTGAGGAAGAAATGTGCTTAATTAGTATTATTTGTATTATTTTCACTATAATGCAGTAAAATATTGCATTTCAGTAATGACACTCATCTGGACTCACCTTCTAATTAAAATGTGAGGGAGAAATGTGTTTAACTGGCATTATTTTTTTATTTATTTATTTATTTTTTACTATAATACAGTAAAATTGTAACACGGAGTGATTGACGAGAGACGAGCGGATCCACATGCGAGCTTTTATTGAAGGGACGAGACAGATACATGGTCGAGCGGGCAGGGTCAAACGCCATAGCAGATAGGGATATCGTAGGCTAAGCACAATCGGAATCCGTGAATCAGGCGTAAGTCCAATCGGGAGCGAACAACGTCCGTGAAGGGAGATCCGAGAGAATAGTCAGACAGGCGAAAATCCAAAGGCAGGCGGCTAGACAGTCAAAAACGAGAAAACCAGGCAGGAGAACAAAAACCAGGAACTAAGGAACGCTAACTATGGAATACAAACAATAATCTAACAAACCGTGATTTTCATGGGGAAAGTCCAGGGTTTTTATAGTGAGCCTGATTGGCTACCGGAGGCAACGTAATGGGTGCAATGGGTGATGGGAATAGTAGTCCGGGGTGCAAAGCAACAGTCTGAATGTAATGATGGGGTGAGAGCGACCTCTGGTGGTGAGCGGACCGCAGAGCACCGACCAGATTCGTGACAAAAATATTGCATTACAGTAATAATAATAATCTTTTGGAATCATCTTTTAATAAATGAGAGGGAGAAATGTGCTTAATTAGTATTATTTGTATTATTTTTACTATAATACAGTAAAATATTGTATTACAGTAATGACAATCATGCTTTGGAATCATCTTTTAATAAATGTGAGGTGGAAATGTGCTTAATTGGTATTATTTGTATTATTTTCACTATAATACAGTAAAATATTGCATTATAGCAATGACAATCATCTTCTGGAATCATCTGTTAATCAAAATGTAAGGGAGAAATGTGCTTAATTGGCATTATTTTTATTATTTTTACTATAATACAGTAAAATATTGCATTACAGTAATAACAAACATCTTTTGGAATCATCTTTTAATCAAAATGTGAGGGTAAAATGTGATTAATTGAAATGAAAATAATGCTGTAATGTAAAATGAATCTTAAAATGGTATTTGGAAATAAATAATTCACAAAGTAACATTTGGCAATCATTTTATCTATCCAAAATATAGTGTTTTATTTTATTTACTATATATTTTTTGAGCTAAACGTGATGTTTTTGTGAGATTTACCCTCATAATAACTTATCAGTTCAACTAGATAATACTAGATACTAGACTACAGCATTATGAAAAAGCATCAGCTGTAGTTCATGTGAATGCGAGCAAGTTGTTAAACTCACAAAGGATGTTTTAAAATGGAAGGATTTCCGATAATCAGCTTATAACAAGCCAATGTTGCCTGAAAGATGAAGTAAAACACTTCTGCTGTGCGTTGAGGAAGGAGCGCTTCACTCGGAGAGCGGGGGGAGGTGTGGAGCGTTTGTAATGCTTTTACGAGCATCGACTAATTAGTGTCATTTGAGCATGGCCTTGTTCTAACCTTACGATTCTTTCTCTCTCTGCATCTATAGATTATGAGACTTCATAATGGAAGCAAATACTGTCTCCCATGAGAGCGTCTCCTGCCCAACCTCCCGTCACACTCTGTCAAAGACAACCAAGAGGTCTCCGGCACCCACCTTTACAAAAAAAAGCGCCTCACAAAAAAAGAAATTCAAGAGTTTATGGGGCAGAGATCAAAAATAAGTGATGCTCGGCGGCACGGCGAGTTTTGGGGGGGAAAAAAATAATTTCACATTCTTTAATTTTCCGAGTAAAATGGACAGCCATTTCAGGTCGAATAATTGTTTGAACCAAGGATTTTATCATTAATCCAGAAGGGCTGGCGGATCCGGGGTCACGCTGGGGGTTGATTAGGTACGAGGAGCACAAAGCTCTCCTCAGTCGATGCCATTGAAAAGAAGCAAGTAATTTAGATTCAGAATTGGTCTCGGGGCTGTGAAGCTCTCTCCATTACCAACCATTTTCAATTTCAGCCTCACAATAAACATCAGCTTCGCCAAGGAAATTAGAGCATTTGGTAATGTACTAGAGGAGATAGGTGAGCCTCGACAAGCTGACACAACCTCCTAAAGCCCGTCTGAAAGAAAATCCTTGAGATCGTACTCATATTTGACTTGTATGGACACTGTGTGTTCCTTGACATTTTTTCCCACTGAATAACAAGATGTGAAAGGCCTTGACTTTTCAATATGGCTCCCTCGAATCAGGCCGAGAGACAAAAGCATGAAAAATAGTCCCCATCGTATATGGCTTCAAATATTGGGTAAAACATTTTGTATGATGAAAATCATATTAGGTCTTTTTTTTTTTTTATCACACTATCACGATTCTCCATTTTTCCTTCTCTAGTTGAAATATTTCAAACCTAGCATGTTTTTTTGGTAAATATTATTTCTCTCAATATAGCAGGAATATGGATTTGATGAAATCTGTGATGTTTCGTAGTATTCGTTTTTTTTCTCTTTCTGAAATAATATATATCATGTTTGATAAAATTGTGACCCTGGACCACAAAATCAGTCTTAAGTCACACAGGTATATTTGTGGTAATAGCCAAAAATACATTGTATGGGTCAAAATTATCAATTTTATTTTTATGCCAAAACTCATTAGGATATAAAGTAGAGATCATGTTCCATGAAGATATTTTGTAAATTTACTACCGTAAATATATCTAAACTTAATATCTGATTAGTAATATCCATTGCTAAGAACTTAATTTGGACAAATTTAAAGGTGATTTTCTCAATATTCACCCTCAGATTTCATATTTTCAAATAGTTGTGTCTCGGCCAAATATCGTTCTATCATAACAAACCATACATCAATGGAAAGCCTATTTATTCATTATTTCAGATGATGTATAGATTTGTGGTGACTGGTTTTGTGGTCCATGGTCACAATTGTAAAAAAAATCCATATGATGGCATAAAAATATGGTTTTATATAGCAAAATAACTGAAAACTGTAGGTTTAAACTATTTAAGTTTAAACTTAATTGGTTAATTAAACAGTTATAATGTGTATTAGTTAGTTGTGTTAAAAAAAAAAAAAAAAAAAAAAAAAAAAAACGTTTGACTTTTGTCTTTGGCCAGAAAATGTTAAAATGGTAATTCTAAAAATAAATAAATAAATAAAAACTTAATTAAATATTACTAAGAGCAAATCTATATGCTGAAATAAGTTTATATATAGAATTACATTGTTATAATTTTCATTATATTCTTAATGAAAATTTATATATATATATATATATATATACATATATATATATATATATATATATATATATATATATATATATATATATATATATATATATATAAATTGATTGGTAAATTTAATTAATATTATAGAATTCTTTTTATTTTATGTTACCTTTGACATCAGAAAAACAATACCACGAAACTATCAAATACATAAATTGAAACAATGTATACGTTAATATATTGTTATTCCGATGTCCATAGTAAGTTTTAATAAATATTTCCCTAAATTAACACATATGAATTAATTTTTATTGTTAGCTTTTTAGAAATACCATATTAGCATCTTCTGACCAAGTGTCGCATGTAGACACCCAATTTTTTTGGATATATACTTAACTTAGTACTTCAAAATATTTTAAATGGCAATTTTAAGATCTACACCATTTGAACTGTTGTTCTGGACCTGAGACAGATGCCACATTTAATTTGATGAATAAAAATCTGGAGACAAACTATTTTAGTAGCACACAAAGTACACACTTTAATTTAAATACAGTAAAACCTGCTTAAAAATGATGACATGAAAAAAGCATCTGCACTAACTACAGGGCATTCAACACAGCAGCATCCAGTATTTTTGAGATGGCCACTAAGTTTCCTGGCTTCCCGAAGGTTAGGCTATTAGGCTAGCCTCTCGGAGCAGTCCTCCAAGGGTCTCCAAATAAACAGTAATAGGCTCGAAGATGCCTTTCTGGGAATTAAGTACATTATGCGAGCCATTCTATAAACAGGATCGAATCAGCGGGCGAATACTCTGAGGCGAGGGAGGGAACTCATTTTCTCGGGCATTTTCCCTGCTTGAGGATCTGAAGGGAAAAGTGACAGAGAAAAAACTGGGCTTAAATGAATATTATCAGCATGAAAACAAAGTGACTACCTGAACAAAATCCATTTTACACTCGGCACTTCAATAGAGTTCATCCATCAAAAAGAAAGGCTGAGCTGCTCTGTGGAAAATAAGCCTCCACTTCTGGTGGAAATGTGAATAGAGAATCCTGTGGACCACACTCAAACCCACACACACACACACACACACTTACACGTCCATCCCCACTGAGGCTGAGATCAGACCCTGGGAATTACTTTCTTAATGAGAAACTTACTGATAGCAGATAAATACAAATGAGTGTGTTACCGTAATGCAATGTAACTAATTACGTGACATTGTTACTTTTTGATGAAATGTAACGTGTTAGATACTTTTAAGTAAAAAATTACCAAGTTTTTGTTGCCGTCAGATGAGAAAACAGTTTAAAATAATAACAATACTTTTTGACGCTGAATGACATTTTACTAGGTACAGTATAAAGACTTACTATGCACAAAATCATTTTGCAATTGATTTTTATGCTGTTTAAAAAGGCAAGCAGTTACCTTGTTTTGACAAATGAAAAAATAAATCTAACAAACTGGAGCGAAAGAAATATTACATATAAATATACTGAAAAGTAGTACGTACATGTTTTATCTAATATTAAAAATTGTTTAGTACAATTAAAATCCACTAAGTAACCCAATATTTGCATCCAACACATTTTTCAATTAGAATATAATGATGTTAGCTTAGCAACATGCTAATATATCCTAATACTTTCTAAAGGTGACTGGAACTGGGATTGTTGACACCTTTCCAAAAATACAAAAGTCGCAGATGACCAAGTTCAATACTAAGACATATCTCAGACACAATCTTGTGAAGTTAAACTCAGTATTTGTTCACTCAAGTGACCAAATATTGGTGTGTTCTGTGTATTTTTTTTTGACTTAGAACATCATGCATTAGCTTTTATAAACTGATTTCAAGTTGTAGGCCTTATACTTAGCTGCCCTTTTACATGTATGCAGTTTACAATGAAAAACTAAAACATAACAAGTTGGACTTGGATGTATAGACTTGGGTGTATAAGGTTTTTGAGTTACTTAGAGCAAGACTCTTAATCACCGGTTATGCAACATTTAATTTTTACCCTAATTATAACAACTCAATGTAAATTTCAAGTGATCCTGGAAACCTTGATACATTTGTCCAGGTGTATTTGATCAGCATTAGAGCTTAACGTAAGGCAATGTTGCTTAAAAACTGTCAAGATCTACATTAGGGTTTCTTCGAGTTACCTGAATGCATTTTGGCTTCATTAACGCTCCAGAGATGGTTTTCTAAAAAGCTAGACAAAAAAAGGTCTTGCTGGGTAGTGATTACAATATTGAAACTCACTGCTGGATGCACACACGCACACACACACACACAAACTAAACATGCATATTTAATAGATCCCTGTGTAATGTAATGACCAGTCAAGTCACATCAAATGAAGTTAAACACTTCATCTCCAAGTTAATGGGAAAGGCATGTTTTTTAGGTTCCTATTGATCAAAACAGCCATCAAAAGACGTCAAGCGTTGAATTGGGCCGTTTGGTCAGAAAGGACAGCGGCGATGCATCAGTTTGGGCATGAAGAGCTAATCAACACTTCAAACTTACTGCATGCTTGACCTTCAACTGTATCCGCTTCCACCTCCAAGCCCACACAATTTGCTGTGAAAAGTTAAACCCCTGAATGGTGTCCTTCGAGAATAGAAGCTAGTCAGTGCTTCCACTCCACTGCCTCCAATTTACCAAAGGTGGTCAACTCTGCAGATAGTGTCACCAGCTAAATTATATGAGCCAGTCGGTTTGGGGAAACACCAAATACCCTTTCCTTTTTCTAGGCCGGAGATATGAAATTAATTATTGGCTTGATTAAGGTGTAGGATGTTAAGACTGATCTGGGGGCACCTGGACGCCCCCAACAATGGGGCAGTGATGGAGAAAGACGTGCACAAGGCATCACGGCCAGGCAATTTCCCAGAGGGAGTGGGGAGTGGGCTGTGTTGGGATTTGGACACACCACAAAAGCAGATTCCTTTAAATAAGACCCACTCTACCGTATCCTCCAACAGTTCTGGAGAGGAGATGTTGCTTAGACGCCTCTGTTACAACGTTGGTTGTGTTATATGACATACATTTCTTTCTCGGGTGATGAATTTAGGGCTCTTGAATGTAGGTCTTTCAAATTTGGTTCAATTGATGGTCCGAGCCAGAGTTGAATTCCACCATTTGGGACCTTGTGCATTATGTTGGAAATACTTTGAGCACTAGCAACAGAACTTAAGATTTACCATCCAAAACTGACATGCACATTTTGGCCCATGAGTTTAACTGGAATTTGTCCTGAATGCATTGTAAGAGCTGTGAAAAATGCAAGATGCAATTTACTTGGAGACAAGCAATTTTGAGAAATGCTTATACTACAACAGTGGTGGCCAACATCAGTCCTGGAGAGTTTTGCTGCAACCTTGATTAAAACTCACCTGCCGGTAGCTTTCTAGTAACCCTCAGACCTTGAATAGCTTGTTCAGGTATGTTTGATTAGCGTTGGACCTGAACTCTGTGTGACTGTAACTCTCCAGGACTAACACCGGTTACCCCTGTACTACAGTAAAGCCATTTGTCCAAAGCTAGTTTATTCCAAGCTTCTTTTCAATAGGAGTGCCATGTTTTTTAAAATGCCAGAAGTGTGACAAAACGCTGAGCGTCTATTCCTTGGTACCAAGAGTTGAAGAAATTTCAACTTTTGGTAAAAGACAGCACTCATCACTGTCACTTTTTTCCCTGCTATCCAATCACAGTGGAGGAGAGATGGGGCAAATGCCACACGGGCCAACTATCACATCCTGGTTGTACTACAACTGAACCACAATGGAGTTAATATTGATTGTTTCTGAGTATTCATATCTGTAACAGATAAGATTCCCAGACCATTATATGCATATTTACATGAAAATAATGCTAAAACAAAGCATCTCAACTTAAAACGAAGCCATGGATATGTATAGGTAGATTCCCTATGAGCTGCTTAGTCTCAGATGTCACACCTACAGACCACTGGCTAAATGGTGCATATGGCACAAAAAATTAGAAACATTTCAGGAGTCATCAGATTGGTTGAATTATATTCCACTGGGAAACAAAAATGCCATGACGCCAAACTCCTCACGGAAGTAGAAATCCATCATGATTACAACTGTGACAATGAGCGTTTATCAGGATCAACTAAATAAGGGATTTTCAAAAGTATGTGAAATATATGAAGTTTGTGGCACAGACTCTTTAAAATACGTCCAGGAGTTTTACACACCTGTCTGTTATTGTTGGCACATTTCCACACCCCTAAACATGATACGGCACAAAGCGAAACATGATTGGTTGCTTTACCTGTCAGTCATACGGCCTCTTGGGCAGTTCCCAGACCTTCTGCGGTCAGTCTGAAGTCCGGCTACACGAGACCATGAGCCACTATACGTAAGCCACTCACCATATTCGAATAGTCAAAGCTAGAGATCCCAGATGCGGTTGTAAATGATCCCAGCCGGGGAAGAAGGGTCTTATCTAGTGAAACGATTGGTTATTTTCATTTAAAAAAATACAATTTAAATACTTTTTAATCTCAAACGCTCGTCTTGCCTTTCTCTCCCTGAACTCGGTGTATTCTGACTCAAGACAGTTAGGGTATGTCAAAAAACTCCAATCGTATTTTCGATCGAGATTGGAGTTTTTCAACATACCCTAACTATCATGAACCGAAACAAAAACAGTCCAGGCAGAGTAAGACAAGACGAGCGTTTGGCATTAAAAAGTATATAAATTGTATTATATTTATTAAAATCACCGGTCGTTACGCTAGATAAGACTCTTCTTTCTCGGCTGGGATCGTTTACAACTGCATTTGGGATCGTTTGAAGCCGCATTTAAACTGCATTTTGGAAGTTCAAACTCGGGACACCATATCAGTCCATTACATGAAGAAAAATGCTGAAATGTTTTTCTCAAAAACCAAAATTTCTTTACAACTGAAGAAAGAAAGACATGAACATCTTGGATGACAAGGGGGTGAGTACATTATTCGTAAATTGTTGTTCTGGAAGTGGACTTCTCCTTTAAAGGTACCTATTAGTACTTTAAAAGTACATATTGGTACCTTAAAGGTATATATTTGTACCTTGGGGTACCGCCCCAGCAAAAGAACTGTACCTTTTTTTTCTGACAATGTAGACTTTAGCAGATGCTTTTTTAAAACTAGCACAATACAACAAGACAAAGCCGTTAGCTAACAAGGCATTTAAAAGGTACTTTAGTTTAAAAGCCCGTAATATTGAGTTAATACATATTTTAAAACAAAAACCAACACATTCTTACCTGTGAAAGTCTATCCAGAATTTTGAATTTAGACAGTTTTTACAACCAGATGCCGCACAATATTGTTGCATCTTGAAACTCTTTGATTTTTACTGTGAGTGACGACATACAAACCATTCCAAAATGTGTCTGTGTGTCTGGAGTGGTTGAATGTGGCATATACCTATCCGCTTGTTAAATCTTATGTCATGTGTCACCGTTCCAGGTCCAAAAGCTCAGATGCCAAGAGAAAACAACAAACAGTGCTAATATAAACTCACAATGTGATATAATACTACCAAAAAATTACAATCCTAACCTTTAACTCCATACTGAAATCTCAGATGGCCAGAAAATGAAAAAATAAATAAATAAATAAATAAATAAATAAATAAATAAATAAATAAATAATATGAATAAACAGTGGTTTTAAATGCCTGTTGAAACAAATTGAGGCTTGGACCCAGAAATAACATTTCTTACATCATCACTTAACAAACGGATACATATTTATGTCCGAAGCGTTCATAAACGTTCACAGCTAGTCATTTTTAGCAGAGTGCCTGGCATTTTCAGCTTGGTTTGATGGCAGTAAAGATGCTATTTATTCCAAACTGATTTCCTGGGAATTTGGAAGTACTCTATGAATTGGCGAGTTCAAATGAATTAGATGCATACAAAAACAAACTGTACAACGTCACCATGAAGTTCCACCCCTAAACCTAAGAGGGTTTTAGAAAATTGTAAATCAATGTTTGAACATACAAGTTCATACAATTCACCGCCAATTCACCAAATTGTATTGAATTTTATTGTATTGTATTGAAATACACATTGAAATGAGAGTGTGTTAAATTTTACATTATCAGTAGCAGTTCACTTTTACAAGTTAGGGTATACTAAGGTTTAGATAGATTGTGAATCGTATCTAAGTCCACATGAACCATATCACCACTTTTGCAAGAGTTCTTTATGCAAATTCTAATGGCAAATGCACTGCACCAAAGATTTAGCATGAAAGCAAATGGCATAATGTCTATAACTTTACAAACTCTACAAATAGTATAGTAATCGTTTTGTTCTAAAAGACAGTATTGGCTTAATCATAAAATTCGTAAGTTTTATTCAAGTGGTCATCGCTCTAGATTAGCCAGAGAGCATAATACTAATCAGTGTTGTTTTCCTGCAGGCAAAATGAATAAAGAACCAATGAAATGTGCAATCAACTGTCCAGAAAAGCTTAAAATCTCTTTATATGGCAAGATTACTTTTGACTTTACATCATTACTTGTGAGAGTATGAAGTGATTATAGCTCATTTGCTGCTTTTGCATAAGTTTCTATCACTAACTTCCCCTGAATTGGCCACTTCCAGTTTACCCTTAAGAAGAGCGAAAAAGGAAAATGTTTGACACTTTATGAAAACATACATATTTCATGAGAACCACTAAAAAGAAGCTGGCAAGCCACAAAAGGACTTTGCTCAATAGAGGTAATGCATACACCAGATGGCCTTTTTTTCTAGCAAAATTGTCTGTAATTGTTTCAATTCTATCTCAGATTGCTTTGTTTCATTCTCGTTTTTTGCATCCCGCTAGATCCACATCTGTGTGATACTAACAGGTGTGATGTAAAATAGACAGAGACATAATAAGGGTGGATTGGAACCCGGCCTACAAAGCGTGTCATTGAGCGAATCAAAAAAGAAAATGGCACCGTTTTGCGTCCACTTGAGGAAGAGATGATTCTTTAGTTGAGGCCTCCGTCTCTTGAGCAGTGCACCAATGCCATCAAATTCTCAGACACTTGTACAAGTTCTGTATCGACAGTACGTAATGCGTCAATGACATACAAGAGTGTCCACAATAAAACATTCCTTTTTAAAAAAATGATTTTGAAAAACCTATACCATTTTCAAGAAAAGTTTCAATTTAATGACATCATATGATGTAATAACACATTTTTCATAAACTCAAGTGAGTGTACAAAGATTAGTTATTATTTAAAAAAATAAAAGTTTTAATGCATGTTTTGAGGTAAAAAGTTAGTTAGTTAGTCTTTTTTTTTTTTTTTTTTTTTTTTTTTTTTTGTCAAAAACCTAAAGGATCCCAATACAATTTATATCATATTTTGGAACCATTCTAATGAGTTTTTTTTTTTTTTTTTTTTTAACTGGGATCCACTGGTATTCTCTTTAAATCATTCACTTTTATGTACATTGTCTTAGTAAACAAGCTGTTGCAGATAAAATGAATAAGATAAGCACAAAATCTCTTGTACAGAAAGTCCTAAATAGGAACATTATAGAAATAATTCTAAAATATGATAGAAATTCTAATTAGAATCATGTACCATTTTTTTATTGGAATCCTTATTACTATTTTATTATTTATTATTATATTTTATTTATTTATTTATTTATTTATTTATTTAATAGGTTTAATTGCTAATATATAAATATCATTATATTTGGGACGTTGCACTACATGGCTTTGATTTGTCAGACAAAATGTTTTTTTTTGGGATCCACTGGCGTCCTATTTAAATCATTCGCTTTTATGTACATTGTCTTAGTAAACGAGCTGTTGCAAAGAAAATGAAAAATATAAGAACAAAATCCCTTGTACAGAAAGTCCTATCCTTATAGAAATAATTCTGAAATATGACATTTGAAATATGAAATTCTAATTAGAATCCTGTACAATTTTTTATTGGAATCCTTAATAATCTTTTGTAAAGGGGTTTGTTTGTTTGTTTCTTTGTTTGTTTGTTTATTTTCCTCATAGGTTTAATTGCTAATATATAAATATCATTATATGTTGGGGGCGTTGCACCACTTGGCTTTGATTTGTCAGACAAAAGTGTTTTTTTGTATGTTTGTTTGTTTTTGTTTTTTGTTTTTTGTTTTTTGAGTGTAAGAATATATTAATTTTTGTAAGAAATAATAATAAAAGATTATACCAAATAACATATAGAAATTAATTTTACTTCAGATATTACAAACATTTTCATCATAGACGTGGTATATTTAAGTCACTGTATGTATGAATTGCATTTTTAATGTATCTTAATGAATTAATATACACTGAAAAATCTAAATTGTAAATAAAACAGATTATTGGAGTCAAAAAATATTTAAAAAATATTTTTTTGAAGTTGTAAATAAAACAGATTATTGGAGTTTGTTTTACAAGAAATGTTATTTCAGTCTTTCTACTTCAAAAATTCACATTTAATTTAATGTGTGATATTTACTGTTTAAAAAAGGTAAATCCTACATCACTTTTTTTTTATTTGTGTATAAGAAAGCATCACATAATTGACCCATTTGACATATTTAGAATATAGTGAAGAGCAAGAAGTTGACAATCTATGCTGACTAGCTGATGAAAATAGGTCAAAAAAACTTCTGTAGTCTAGCGATTGTCCTCTAGCTCTCCACTGAGGAAAACGGCATCGCATTGTGCTCCGAACTAGACTGCTAGCAGTGGAAAATTACATGGCAAACGAAGGCTATGCTTTCCAGCATCTTGAGCTGTCAGAGTTTGCGAGAACAGAGAAACTAAAAGAAAAGTCAAAGTTTGCTTTTAAAGTCAACTAGTCCGCCATGGCACGGTCCCAGCGGCGCCTACGGATAACCAGCAGAAGATTAGCTTAGCATCTGAGCACAGTCTCTGGTACACCATCTATTAACACAAGCTGGTTGAAACTGAGATGTTTCATTTTTTCAC
Organism: Cirrhinus mrigala; assembly: GCA_036247105.1. Taxonomy (NCBI): domain Eukaryota; kingdom Metazoa; phylum Chordata; class Actinopteri; order Cypriniformes; family Cyprinidae; genus Cirrhinus; species Cirrhinus mrigala. The sequence goes on from CM070028.1 coordinate 2,482,316, forward strand.
GTTTTATCATGGCTCTGCAGGCCAGCCAGCACCAGTTCTTTCAGGCAAGTTCTTGCAGACAATCTCAAGCTTCCACAAATCTTTGCTGTCACAGTCCCAAGATGTCCCCTCCAAAAAAAAATCAGGATATTTCCAATCTTGGCTTGATGGGCCGCATGGAATTAAAAAAGGCAATTACAGAAAGTCGAAATCTTGTGTTTTCAATACAAATACGTACCAGGGGGGAGCAGATTACGGGAAATCCGAATTGCTGGTGAATTTGCTGGTCCCTAAATGATAGAACTTGTTATTACTGAATGTAAACACTGCCAAGCTGATGATATTGTGGTAAAACACATCCCACATAAAACATCTCTGGACTTGTTCAATTACCCAAAGCACATTAATAACCTCACGAACAGCAGTCAAGATTTTCGCTTCTAATCTTCTTTGGACAAAAACGCGAGAAGAGGAGAAACCGGTCTTTGAGTAAAGCCAAAGTGAGGCCGTTAATGAGCATTAGCCACTTTCAAGAGTTGGACGGACGACGCCGAGACGTCTAATCGCAGTAAATAAGATAAGCGCAGACGTATCGTAGACGACAGACGCGCTGGACCGCAACCAGACCGCCGTCTTACACGACTGTTATCGACAATATATCCAATTAAAGAGGCCACAAAGCAGCTCTCTCGAACTCGAGAGTAAACTATCCGAAGGACTAAGTTACAACATGAGCGTAGCTAATATGACTCCTGAAGTGTTAACGCGTCACGTTATTGAAGTGTAATATTTAATAACATTCGCCGTTTAACAATGGCCGCGTGGTTCACGCTCATTTAGCCTTCATTCTCTTTCCCCCCGCTCATTTTCTCCTCTCATGCTTCAGATCCTGCGCTAAATACTTTATTTAGAGCAGGAACTCTGTATTTTCATTATTCATAAGCACTGTCTCTCCAATGCAGGTTACAGTAACCATCTGCTGTGGCAGATTAAAGCTACGAAACCTGTCATTATCGAGCCTCCGGCACCGACGCGTTCATTTCTATGCGTTTCGGAGCGTGGACGCGTCAGAGATATTCCTGCTCGCCCCCCACCCCGACATATCAACCTGGAAGACCATTAAAGCCTAACCATGTGAATACCCACCTATTCACCGCAAACTCATTGTTCACAGCAAGGTAAGTGAGGAAACCTTTAGACTGTAATCACCGCCGGAGCTGATTTCCAAACGCGAAAGACGGAGAAATTGGAAAAGCGAATGTTGAGGTACTCGGCTCCCGTGGCTTGTAAGATAGGGTGTGCAGAGAAGCAAGTCTAATTCTCTCGCCCTCCTTTCGACGCCAAATTAGAGAACCGTGCCAAGAAAAACATGGCGTTTCGGGATGTATGTGTGCAATCGCAACACACGGTACTCGCTGTTAAAGACGTGCGACGCCTGCTCCAGTCAATGAAACCTACAGAAGCAAATCAAACGGGGTCAGAAGTTGCAATGCTGATATAGACTGTCAGTTTACTGTAATAAATAAGTGGTAAACTCTGTAAAAAATGTGAGGCAACTAAACCTGGAGTCCGTAGACTAATGTTAATCACAGATGGATTCCGTTTTATCATTAAAGCATAATTTTCAAAGCTTAATCATTAATTTTAGTAAGAAAAATATGCAGAATATTCAAAATGAAAAAAGAGGCTATTTTAAGTAAACAGTGCCATTTGTGTGTCACCATCATATATGAATTTAAATTTAGATTTGTAATACAAACATTAGGTGGTAACTTTACTATAAGGTTTCATTAGTTAATGTTAGTAAATGCGTTAACTAACATGTACAAATAATGAACAATACATTTATCACAGTATTTATTCATCTTTGCTAATGTTAGATAATGAAAATACAGTCGTTCATTGTTTGTTCATGTTAATTCACAGTGCGTTAACTAATGTTAACAATTGTTAATTGTTCATTTTCCACTTAGAAACAATTGTTCATTCTTAATTCATGCTAACTAAAGTTAAGTTAATTAGAAAGTAAATAGTAAATTAGAAATTAAGACATTAGTAAATTAAGTTTTAAGTCAATTATTTAATACTTTATTTACTTTAGTTTTGTCTAATTTACTTTATGCAAATGCAGAATGCGTCTTTGCATCTTTGTGCAAGAATAAATACTGTTCTTGGCTCAATTTTGGTAGCACTTCTAATTTTAGTATTTCATATACTGAACCACACCCTAAACTTAACCTTAACCTGTTTTAAGTCCAAGCAGTTATTCCTTTTTTTTTTTTTTTTTTTTTTTTTTTGCCTAATTTACTTTTATGCAAATGCAGAATGTGTCTTTGCATTTTTTGCAAGAAAATATTATTCTTGGCTCAATTTTGGTAGCACTTTTAATTTTGGTATAAATCTAACCTTAACCCGTTTTAATTCCTAGTAGATATTCTATATTACTCAGTGCTTTTTTGTGCAAGTACACTGTAAATGCACATACTGTAAAATAAAGTGCAGCCATAAATTATTTTTATTGATCTTTAATGGATATTTTACAGATCTTTAAAATTGTTGTATTCAACCCTTTTAAATGCAACATTGTTGCCAGAAAACATGATCTGAAAAGGAAATAGTTCCAATATTTCCAATTATAAGTAATTTATTACAAGGCACACCAAAATTGATATTCATAATATTAGTAAAGAATTCCAAATTTACTGTGACAGTATTACTCAATGTACTGCTTTAAATCTAGAAACAAAAATAACTATTAATACTCTGCAAGATGGCAAACATATGTTTTGCCAACAAGGCATATGCAAACATAGCAATGAGGATAAGAGTTTAGGAATTAGCCAATTTTAAGTGTGAGGTATGCATACATGACTTTATGTTGTTTAGCAACCTTTACCAAAGTAATTTTCCAAATCCTGAAAATTTCAGACAGAAATACCACTGTTTTCTGAGAATAACCTTCATTTTCAACAGATTACCCTAAACCATTGAACTATGCACAATGATACCACACAAACTATATGGGGTTAAATAAAAATGACAATAAATGTCATCCCTTCACACACTAAAAAGGAGAGAAAAATCAGTAAGTGTCCTGTATTATGGAGTGAACCTGTTGGCAGTCATTTAATCAGTGATACGTATGAAGCTCTTTTCAGGACGGGTGCACAAACATTTGCACTGTCTGAATTACACCGGTCTGTTTCACGGCCATAAGCAGCTAATACCACCAACCTGTCTGCTTCCGCGAAGCCCGAGGCAAACATCCATGATAAATAACACGCCGTGCTCCACGGCCTTGACCTACATCAATTAATTGCTAACGTTATTCATAACTGTCAAATTAGATTAGCGCTATCATGACTTCAGCAGCCCTGAATCATATATCATATCGCTCCTTGAGGAAGAGGGATTTCCAAACTTAGTATCTCCTCACTGTACCGATGTTGATGTACATTTTTTTTTTAACACAAGCAAAATTGTTTTGTGGTGTTTCTCAGGTGATAAATTATGTTAATCCTTGAGGGGCACTGGGGCGGAAATGAATAAAGTGCGAGTGAAGGCGAGATTAGCATATTCCCTAAATCCATTTACAGAGAGCCAGTGTTTTGGAGCAGGGCTTCTATTTCATCAGCTATTATTCCATCATTGATGCTTCATTTCACCAACCCCCACCTGCCACGGACCCACCGATCCCCCCTCTTTCCCGACCGCCTCGCCAAACCGCATTTAAAGCCTCGTGCTTATTTGACCAATATTTGAGTTGGATTAGCGCGTAACCTGAGGAGGGCCATTATGGGCCATCACATCAGTGTTCGGAAATGAAATGACAATCGATGTAAAAACATATTAACGCTAAACCGAATATCACACTAAAGCGGTATTCTATACATATTTGTGAGCACTGATTAATCGAACGGATGACTTGACATAATGGCTTAATAAAGTCATCTGAAACATTTTCTGCGCTATACTGAGGTATAATGTGCAGAAATGGACTAAAACAGGCTAAAATGTGTTACACAGATTTCATTTCTACAGTTTTTGTTTTAGTCATTTTTGCCTTTTAATGAAAATATCTCTTGTCTTAACAGCATATGATATATTTTTGTGACATAGCAATAATTTTGAAGCAAGCAATGTGCTAATTAATCTATATAAAGCAAAAGATACAATTTCTTTGAGGAAAATTCCCATTATATTCCCTTTATATTTATTTAAAGACTGAAATGGCATCTAATTTTAGTTGACAAGGAAGTGCAAAATTAACCCAAATATTCTATGTAATTACCTTTCATATATCAATTTAAACATTTAAATGTATCAACATTTAACAAAAATGCTAAAACTGTCCTTGTCAAAATTTAAAATGTAACTTTCATCATGACGCAGTGCACGATTCGTTATCGTTGACAAAATCAAAACACTTCCCTCTGTAATTTTGTCAATAAATGGAGAGTAGAGTCTTATTGGAAACTAAAAGCATAATTCATTTATGTTAAAAACTTTACATAAACGTCACTAAATAAATAAATAGTAAACAAACATGCAAGAAGCCCCTCAAGAATTAACATAATTTACTTAAAAACACAACAAATCAATTTCGCTGGGGCAACTGAACTTGTATAACTGATAATAACAGAAAAATTATTGTTGAATGTTTGTGCATAATTTTCATCTTGTTTTTGTTGTTGTTGATGAAATCTAACATTTTTAATTTAACATTTAGTAATTCTGTTGTTAAATGGAGATTAGACTCTTACTGGTAGCTAAATTTTATAAGTTTATAAAAACAATTACATACAGTTTACTAAAGTTTACTCTTTTTATGTAAAGCACTTTGAATTACCTTTGTGTATAAAATGTGCTATATAAATAAACTTGCCTTGCCTTGCCTAAAAACTATTTATTAAACAAACATGCAAAAAGTGCCTGAAGGACACAATTAACACAATTTAATACCTGAGAAACTCTACAAAACAAATTTGCTTGTGTTAAAACAAAAAGTACAATAACATTAGCAAAGTGAGAAGATGATATTCGAAAATTTGAGCTACTGAAATAACAAGAATTAAAATTGTAGAATTCCTGTGCATAATTTTCATATTGTTTTTACTACAGTTGATTAAATTAACATTTTTGACAGTAATTTCACTGTTAAATGGAGATTAGACTCTTACTGGTAGCTACATTTTATAACTTTATAAAAAAACAATTGCATAAAATTTACTAAAAGCAATTTATTAAACAAACATGCAAAAAGTTCCTTGAGGCTTAACACAGTTTATTACCTATGAAACAGCACACAACAAATTTGCTTGTGTTAAAAAAAGCACAATAACATCTGAAAAGTGAAAAGATAATATATAATATATAATAATATATAATATAAATAACAGGAATTAAAACTGTAGAATTTTCGTGCAGAATTTTCATAGTTTTCATTACTGTTGACGAAATCTAACAATTTTGTCAGTAATTTCACTGTTAAATGGAGACTATACTCTTACTGGTAGCTAAAAGCATAATCAGTTTATGAAAGTTCACTAAAAACAATTTATTAAACAACATCGGCACAGTGAGAAGATACTACTCGAGAATTTAAGCTCTTGAATTAAAATTGTTGAATTTTTGGCACAATGCCCATAATTTTCATATTGTTTTCGTTATCGTTAACGAAAATCAAACATTTCTGTCAGTAATTTTGTAGTGAAATGGAGAGTCGACTCTAGCTAAAAGTTTACTAAAAACAATTTATTAAACAAATACACAAAAAGTACCTCAAGGAATAACATAATTTATCATCTAAGAGATAACACAACAACATTGGCACAGTGAGAAGACACTATTCGAAAATTTGAGCTCTTTAATTAAAATTGTTGAATTTCGGCACAAGGCACAAAATTTTCATATCATTTTCATTATCGTTGATTTTTAAATAAAGATTAAACTCTTACTGGTAGCAACATTTTCTAAGTTTTTTTTTTTTTTTTAAAAAAATACATAAAGTTCACTAAAAACTATTTATTAAACAAATATGCAAAAAGTGCCTCAAGGATTAACAAATTTTAAATTACCTGAGAAACTCTACAAAACAAATTTGCTTGTGTCGAAAAAAAAAAAAAAGTACAATAAGATCTGCAAAGTGAGAAGATACTATTTGAAAATTTGAGCTCTTGAATTAAAATTGTTAAATTTTCGGCACAATGCGCAGAATTTTCATATTGGTTTGATTACTGTTGGAGAAATCTAATATTTCTGTTAGTAATTTCACTGTTAAATGGAGATTAGACTCTTACTGGTAGCTAAAAACAATCAATTTATGAAAGTTTACTAAAAACAATTTATTAAACAACATCGGTGCAGTGAGAAGATAGTACTCAAAAATTTAAGCTCTTCAATTAAAATTGCTGAATTTTCGGCACAAGGCACTTAATTTTCATATCATTTTTATTATCGTTGACGAAAATCAAACATTTCTGTCAGTAATTTTGTGGTTAAATGGAGAGTTGAATTCTAGCATGATCAGCATAATCAGTTTCTAAAAAAAAAAAAAACTACTAGTTTACTAAAAACTATTTTTTAAACAAATCCACAAAGAGTACCACAAGAATTAACATAATTTACAACAACATCGTCACAGTGAGAAGGTACTATTTGAAAGTGTGAGCTCTGTTGACTTTTCGGCACAGGGCGCATAATTTTCATATAGTTTTCGTTGACGAAAATCAAACAATTCTGTCAGGAATTATGTGGTTAAATGGAGAGTCGACTATAGCTAAAAGCATAATCAGATCATGAAAACATGTTTACTAAAAATAAATTATTAAACAAATACGCAAAAAGTACCTCAAGGAATAACATAATTGATTACCTGAGAAACAACACAAAACAAATTTGCAAAAAAATAAAGTACATCGGCACAGTGAGACGATACTATTTGAAAATTTGAGCTCTTGAATTAAAATTGTTACACTTTCGACACAATGCGCAGAATTGTCATATTGTTTTCATTATCGTTGACGAAATCTAAATTTCTGTCAACAATTTTGTGACAAAAAGCATAATCAGTTAATGAAAAAAAAAAACGTTTACTAAAAATAATTTATCAAACAAATATGCAAAAAGCACCTCAAGGAATAACATAATTGCTTACCTGAGAAACAACACAAAACAAATTAGCAAAAAATAAATAAATTAAAAAAAATACATCGGCACAGTGAGACTATTTGAAAATTTGAGCTCTTGAATTAAAATTGTTGAATTTTTGACACAATGTGCAGAATTTTCGTATTGTTTTCATTATCGTTGACGAAATCTAAATTTCTATCAGCAATTTTGTGACAAAAAGCATAATCAGTTAATGAAAAAAAAAAACAAAGTTCACTAAAAACAATTTGCGAAAATCAAACAATTCTGTCAGTAATTATGTAGTTAAATGGAGAGTCGACTCTAGCTAAAAGCATAATCAATTTATCGAAAAAAAAAATTGTAAACAAACATGCAAGAAGCAGGAAATATGTCAAACGCTATTAAATCGGCGCAAATCGGCGGAGTTCTGTATGCGCAGATTTCGCACAAGCCGATTTCGTAATGACCGAAACCTTCCAACAAGCCGACCCCAGCTCGGGAAGCGATTGAAAAAATACCATCTCTTCGGCGGCGAGGCTTAAAAACGGGATATTCTTATTTAGGGCGAGAGGCCTTGTGCGCTTCCACAGTCAAAACTAATCAGCCGCGTCCCGCGCCGCTCCCCTCTTGTGGCGGCCCACAGCCAGCCAAAACATATTTCCATTTTAACGCCTTGAGATGATCAAAGCATCAGCTTAATATAATCAGCTCAAACCCCATTTACCACGAGCCCCACCGCTGCGTCTGGGGAGCGCTTCTCTTCCCCGGCCTATCTATTCGGAAACAGGTGCTATAATAGTAAATTAATTAGACGGAGGCGATGCACCTTGTTCTTTGTGGGCGCCAGCCTCTTGTGGGTCACAGCCTCCAGGAAAATGCCATCTGGGCTTGAATTCCCCTCTGGGACAGGAAGGGAGAAGGGGGGCCGCCCGGCCCGCAGTTGACCGTGGCACTTTTTACATAACAATTAACCCTATTAGCCTCTCGCTCGCCGTGTAGCCGCTTTACTTTTTCCGCTCCTCTCGGAGGTTCGCGCACCGGTTCTGCAAATGCCAGAAAGGTGGAGGCGATCGGGAGGAGGTGAGTGGCCTTTACCACGACGCCTGACATTCGCTCGCCGGATCTGCGATTTATTCCCAGGACGGGATCAGTCACGCTGGAGAAACAATCGTCCAAGATAATACAGTACATGAGCAGCAAGTGATGCGCGATTGCGAAGCACTTAGCGTTGCGCTTGTGCTTCCCGATGCCTTCTCCGTGCTCACTTTTTGACTTTTTAATTGCTTTGAAGGATGTTAAGTCTTTTAAGGTAGCTTAGTCTCAAACGGCGAGGTGAGAGCTTAAAAGCCTCGGTCCGTCTGATGCTAGCAAAGCTAATATCACGTAGCAGGCGAAAATGTGCAGCGGAATTTGACTCCACGGCCTGAAATCTGAGCGTCAGTTTGTTTTCAAGCCTCCTTTCTCCATGAAATACAGATTACTGGAAGCAGCTTGCGGCTAATGAGAGGAAAAAGCCTGAAATTTTATGCCTGCGGGATTTCTTTTTTTTTCAGCAAAACTTGATGTAATTAGCGAGCCAGCAAAGAAAGAGATGCAGAAGTGGTGAAGTGAACAATGAAGCCGGAGATGGTGTATTGTCACGATGCTATCGTGCCTTTGAAGGCTTCAGCCGTGTGTTGTGTCTTTCGGGGAGTTCCTGTGTTTGCAGCACAGATTAAGTGATTAATCAGCGGATTGGATCTGCGAAGAGAGGACTATAGGATCGCGGTCCTCTGAGGTCCCGGGATCAGGCTCTGTGCAAACATCGGGATTTGACGCTAAACCCCGAGCAGATGGCGGAGGATGTCGAGTTAAGACAGCGACTGATCTGGGGAAACAGATACTCTCTTGTTAGGTTGAAAGCACCTCTGGGACAGCAGTCAAGTGTTGGACTAACCTCCTGTGCCAAAAACAAACGGTCGATCAAGCCCCTTTCTGCTCCAGTGGGGAAAGGAGAGGCTCAGCCCCCATGATGTCCCAATAATGGGGGCATGGCTGAGGGAGGAAATTACCCCTCTCAGATCCAGCCAAACGGGGGTGGGTGTGTAAATGTGGAGGAAGGTGCTAACCTTATCTCCAACCGGTTTATGAAAATGAATGGATCACGCACACACACACACTCATGGCATGAGGTATAACATAGAGATGATTTGAAGAAGCATTTCTTAACATTTTATTTTGGCACAGCTGGATTACTGCAGTAAATTCAATGCAAAAAGTGATAATTGGTTTCATTTATTGATTTACCATCAATTTACTAAAAATGCCCCCCCCCCCCCCCCCAAAAAAAAAAAACTAAAAAAAAATTGGAAAATTTACAAACAATTTACTAAATTTTACGCCATCAATTTGCCAGGTTTTACCAACAATCTCTACTGTAGGAAAACAATCATTCTTTACCCATATTAAAGCTAAAAACACTAAAATATGATTTAATGGCTAACATTTGACTTAATAAGGTTGCCTGTTGTTATGATAAAAAAAAAAAAAAAAAAACATTTTTCACACCATGTTTGAATGAAATATACAGAATGGCTTTAAACATCCTTTAAATTTAGACAATGTTTTGTTGCATCATATTCATAAAGCTGATTTGAAAAATCTCACAGATAATTGGTTTAATTTACTTATTTACCAACAATTTACCAAAAAATAAATAAATAAATAAAATACCAGATATTCTCATTATATTCAGATATTCAAAATCTACTGTAAGAAAAAAAAAAAAAAAAAAAACATTCATCACTTAATATAACTTAATGGCTAACATTTGACTTAATAAAGTTAACTGTTATGATAAAAATAAATATATAAAAAAAATAAAAACATTTTCCATGCTATGTTTGGGTAAAATACGAAAAATGGCTCTAAACATGGTAAAATGTGCTCTTTTTTTACACAGTGTTTGGTTAAATCATTTTTTGTGTGTTTTTATGTAAACATACTTTAAATTTAGACAATGATTTGTTATTTTGTTGTGTCATTTTCATAGAGCTGATTTGAAAACCCATTTTGTAACATTTTATTTATTTATTTTTTTCAGCTGGATTACTGCAGAAAATTCAGAGCAAAACCTAAAAATTGGTTTATTTTACCAATTTAACAACAATTTACCCAAAATACACACACACACACAAACAAATATGGTCAATTTACCAACAATTTGCCAAATTTTACCACCAATTTTTACACACACACACACACACACACACAAAAAAAACATTCATCATCAATTTTAATGTTAAAAACACTAAAATCTGGTTCAATGGCTAACATTTGACAATAAAGTTGCCTGTTATGATTTAAAAAAAAAAAAAAAAAAAATCCATGCTGTTTGTGTAAAACATGCAAAATGGCTTTAAACATGGTAAAATGTACTAATTTTTACTGTGTTTGGTTAATTCATTTTGTGTGTGTGTGGGGTGGGGGTGTGTGTTTTGATGTAAACACCCTTCAAATTTAGACAATGTTCTGTTATTTTGTTGCATCATATTCATAGAACGGATTTGAAAAGCGATTTCTTTATTTATTTATTTATTTTTTTCAGCTGGATTACTGCAGTAAATTCAATGCAAAACCTGACAGACATTTGGTTTAAGTTACCAATTTACCAACAATTTACTTTAATTAACGTTTTATATATAAATTTAAACATGCATCAACATTTAAAAAATACCAAAGTTTAACCAAAAATCACCAAAAAAAAAAAAATTCACCAAAAATTTGCTTTTTTTGCAAGATTTTTACCAAAAAATGTTCTACACTTATTATCGTAACAGCATGCATCACTCAAACATTGTGCTTAATATATATATATATATATATATATATATATATATATATATATATATATATATATATATATATATATATATATATATATATATATAATAACACAAAGGATAACATTTAAAATGTAATATTCATGTTTGTCAATCTGGTATGATTATACGGTTTATGCTAAACATACAACATTGTTTATAAATCTACCAAAATACATTAATATCAAATTCTGAAGCAGAATAATCTGTATCAGAAATATACAATCATTTTAATGAATTCCAGCTCATTTCAGATTGCATATTAATTTTTAAAATAGTTTTGTGTCTGTGTGTGTTTTAAATGCACAATATAATATAATATGTAACCCTGGACCACAAAACCAGTAGCACTTAAGTAGCACAGGTATATTTGTAGCAATAGCCAAAAATACATTGTATGGGTTAAAACGATAGATTTTTCTTTTATGCCAGAAATCATTAGGATATAAAGTAAAGATCACGTTCCATGAAGATATTTTGTAAATTTCCTACCGTAAATATATCAAAACTTAATTTTTGATCAGTAAAATGCATTGCTAAGACATTTTTTAAATACTTTGATTTCTTTGCACCCTCAGATTCCAGATTTTCAAACAGTTATATCCTGGGCCAAATATTGATTCTCGGCCTATCCTAACAATTCAGCTTTCAGATGATGTATAAATCTCAATTTAAAAAAAATAAAAAATAAAAAAAATATTGACTCTTATGACTGGTTTTGTCACATATAATATAACGTAATATAATATGTGACCCTGGACCACGAAACCAGTCATAAGTGTTTAAACTGAGATTTAAACATCAAATGAAATCTGAATAAATAAGCTTTCCATTAATGTATGGTTTGTTAGGATAAGACAATATTTGACTGAGATACAACTATTTGAAAATCAGTAATCTGAGGGTGCAAAAAAAAAAAAAATCAAAATATTAAGAAAATCACCTATAAAGTTGTCCAAACGAAGTGTTTAGCAATGCACATTACTAATAAAAATTTGAGTTTTGATATATTTATGGTAGAAAATGTACAAAATATCTTCATGGAACATGATCTTTACTTAATATCCTATGTTTTTTGGCATAGAAGAAAAATGTATAATTTGGACTACAATTGCTACAAATATACCCATGCTACTTATGATTTTGTGGTCCAGGGTCACATATAATATAATATAATATAAATGAAGTATTGAATGCTCATTAAACAACAAACAGGAAGTAGAATCGCATGGCAGCGCTCACACAAGTTATCACAGCTTTGAATGTGTGTGTTAAGCGAATGCAATCTGTGATAAGGCTTTGAAAAGAGATCTCGTGCACGTGCAAGTGTGTGTGTGTGTGTGTGTATGTGTGTGTTGTGGCCTCTGTGAGGTCATGGTTCTCATACACTCAGAAGAGCGTTGAACACCTCGCGCGACGTTGATGCCCTTCACCTGTAGGGTAAGAATTCAGCTTCTCTATCACATCTTAACACTTTGAATGGAGACACTCTATTATGGTAGAGTTATTGATTTTCTATCTGTAAAAATGATTGGTAAGATTGTAAATAATTATTTGAATAATTGTGTTCTTATTAAACAATTAATTTTAGTAGTAATTTTAGCAACTAATTAAATTTAGTAGAAAATAATTCTGTTTTTATTCATTTTTAATTGAAATTATAGTATCGATTTTAATATTCAGATGTGTTTGGTAAAAAAAAAAAATGAACCGGCACATATGCTGATATCAGCATTGTGGCAATAAATGAAAATGCTCTCGAATCATCAGACATGGGCTGGACTCATTTTCATCGGGGCTGATAATTTCAGGTTGCTTTTCTCTGACACGCTCGGCATTGTGTGTGATCATAAAGAGCTAATAATCTGGTTAAGAGGATTTGGGGCTGAAGTGTCTCACTCAATCTTGATTTGAGATTTCACATGTTTCTTTAATAATCAGAGAGTGGATCTTGATAGAGGTGCGCGGATACACTTTTGGGAGGGTGTGGGTCTATCTATAATCAATTCCCTTTCCGCAAGACACACATTAATTGGCAAAAATGATAGCCTTCCATCAATATGTCCTTAAAAAGCATGCTGCCGGTACTTTTTTTCCTCTCCTTTAATTCAATCAAATCATTGCAGCAACCGGCCTCTTTCACAGAGATAATGCGGTTAGGCTTTTGTGTTCCAATACTACGAGCCGGCTGATTCTTTTCAAAGTGCAAAAACTTGAGAGGTTGAATGATGTCTCCTATTATTCCATAAAACATTTGAAGATTACAGAAGAAAAGTTAGCCATTTCAAAAGCAGCTGTAATGAAACCCAGACCGTGAGCTCTAATATTCTTACAATATTACTGTTTTCACCCTCTCAGCAGCACGGTAACTCTATTAAAAGCTTACCGTATCTGAGCTACAGATATTATTGCGGTATGAAGAAAATCTGTGGAAGAAAATGCAGCTTTAGTTGATGAAAACTATTTTCGATGACGAGAACATGCAAAAAAATGTAATGGATTTGTATATTGTCATAATAAATGTACTATGTTTTACTAAAATTTACTAGCTTTAACGGATGATGTCAAAAATAAAAGAATTCATGACGTGATTCTTGCATGTGCGAAATTAAACCAAATATTTAGATATTTTATTTATTAATGCATAACAAATAAATTACGATTTTGGTATTATAGTATAATGTAAATGTTGGTAAGCTGTTATAAACAAAATACCAAGTTTTACCAAAAAAATAATTAATATCATGCCATGTTTGCATGCAAAATTTTCATCAATATTTAACAAATACATTATAATTTTGGCATTATTATTTTTAAATAAATGTTGGTATGCTGTTATAAACAATATACTCAATGTTGCCAAATATAATTCATGTCATGCAATTTTTGCATGTATTATGTGCAAAATGAAACCAAATATTTAAACAGTTTATATATTTCTATATTAGCATTTAACAAATAAATCTACATTTTTGCAAAATCTACTAGCAAAATCTATTTTAACAAAATCTTTACAGCAGATGATGTCAAAAACTAAAATATTTATGTCATGCAATTCTTGCATGTATTATTATTATAATTATAAAATCAATTTAAATATGTGAACACGTTATAGATTTATGTATCAACATTTAATTTTGATATTATAATTTGAATACATTTTGGTACACTATTTAATTTTACCAGAATATACTTTATTAAGATATAAACATTTAACTAATAAATCACAGTTTTGGTGCTATAATTTTAAATAAAATTTGGTAATTTAACAAAATCTACAATCATTGTACATCCACTATCTTTACAGCACTTGATGTCAAAAACTAAATTAGTTTATGTCATGCAATTCTTGCATGTATTGTTAGGTATAAAATTAATTTAAATATGTAAACATGTTATATATTTATGCATTAACATTTAACAAATAAATTACAATTTTTGTATGATTATTTTGAATACATTTTGGTACACTGTTTACTTGGTATGTTTATATTATAATAAACAATAAATCAATTTTTACCGAAATCTATTATATGAACATATCAACATTTATTGATATGTTTATAATTACCATTTTTGTATTATACTTTTAAATAAATGTTGATAAATTGTGATAAAACACCTAAATTTTCAAAAATATACAGTCGATCTACACCCATTATGTTATGCCCAATTATGTAAACATGTTATATTTTAATATATTAACTTTGAACAAATAAATTATAATTTTGTTATTGCTTATTTGGTATGTTTGTATTATTATAAACAATATACCTTTATTTTATTTATTTATTTATTTATTTATTTTTTGTAATCAAAATATACTATACATACTAACATTTAACTAACAAATCAAACTTTTGGTATAATTTTACCAAAATCTACTACCGTTATGTTTAAACATGATGTCAAAAACTAAAATAATGCATGTCTTTTTTGCATCTATTATTAGGTAATAATGCATCAGTATTTGATTTTGGTCTAATAATTTGTATGTTTATATTATAATAAACAATAAATCATTTTTACCAAAATCTACTATATCAACATATCAACATTTAACACATATATTACAATTTTGGTACTGTACTTTTAAATTAATTTTTGGCATTTTGTGATAACATACCAAATTTTACAAAAATCTGCTTTCAATCTATGCCCATTATGTTATGCCCAAAAATATATTAATGAATAAACATTTAACAAATAAATTACAATTTTGGTATTATAATTTTAAAAAAAAAAAATGGTACACTGTTTATTTGGTATGTTTGTATTATTATTAACAATATACCAATTTTTATCAAAATATACTATACTAACATGACATTTAACTAACAAATCACACTTTTGGTATAATTTTACCAAAATCTACTGCCATTATGTTTACAGATGATGTCAAAAACTAAAACAATGCATGCCTTGACATTTTAGCATGTATTATTAGATATAAAATGAATCCAAGCATGTAAACATGTTATATATTAATGCATCAGCATTTCATTTTGGTATTATAATTTTGAATAAGTTTTGATACACTGTTTATTTGGTATGTTTATGTTATAATAAATAATATATCATTTTTTAGCAAAATCTACTATATGAACATATCGACATTTGACAAATAAATTACGATTTTGGGATTATGTTTTAAATAAATTTTGATATATTGTGATAAAACACCACATTTTACAAAAATATACTGTTAATCTATACCCATTATGTTATTATATATTAATATAGCAACTTATCAGTTACAACAAATAAATTACAATATTGGTATTATAATTTTGAAAACATTTTGGCACATTGTTTATTTGATATGTTTATGTTATAATAAACAATACATCAATTTTTACCTAAATTTACTATATCAACATATCAACATTCAACAAATAAATTACAATTTTGGTACTACACTTTTAAATAAATTTTGATTTATTGTGGTAACATACCAAACTTTACAAAAATCTACTGTCGATCTATGCCCATTTATGTTATGCCCAAATATATATTATTATCAACATTTAACAAAAAAAGTCCAATTTTGGTATTATAATATTGAAAAGATTTTGGTACACTATTTGTTTGATATGTTTGTGTTATTATAAACAATAAACCTATTTTTTACCAAAATATACAATATTAACATTTAACTAATAAATCAAAATTTTGGTACTATAATTTTGAATACAATTCGGTAATTTACCAAAATCTACTATCACACCCATTATCTTTACAACAGATGACGTCAAAAACTAAATGAAATTATTATAATGTTGGTTTTATAATTTTGAAAACATTTGGTACATTGTTTATTTGGTATGTTTGTATTATTATAAACAATATACCATTTTTTACCAAAATATACTATATTAACATATCAATATTTAACAATTAAATCACAATTTTGGTACTATAATTTTAAATAAATTTTGGTATTTTACCAAAATCTATCAATCTACACCCATTATGTTTACAACAGATGATGTCAAAAACTAAAATAATGCATGCCTTGAAATTTTTGCATGTATTATTAGGTATAAAAATGAATCCAAGTATGTAAACATGTTATATATTAATGCAACAACATTTGATTTTGGTCTAATAATTTTGAATACGTTTTGGTACACTATTTGGTATGTTTACATTATAATAAACAATAAATCAGTTTTTTTTTTACCAAAATCTGATATATGAACATATCAACATTTAACAAATAAATTACAATTTTGGGATTATGTTTTAAATAAATTTTGATATATTGTGATAAAACACCACATTTTACAAAAATATACAGTCAATCTATACTCATGATGTTATACCCAAATATGTAAACGATATATTAATATGTCAACTCTGAACAAATAAATTACAATTTTGGTATTATAAATTTGAAAACATTTTGGTACACTGTTCATTTGGTATGTTTATGTTATAATAAACAATAAATCAATTTTTACCTAAATTTACTATATCAACATATCAACATTTAACAAATAAATTACAATTTTGATACTTTACTTTTAAATAAATGTTGGTATATTGTGGTAACATACCAGACTTCACAAAAATCTACTGTCGATTTATGACCATTATGTTATGCCCAAATATATATTAATGCATCAACATTTAACAAATAAATTACAACTTTGGTATTATAATATTGAAAAGATTTTGGTACACTATTTGTTTGATATGTTTGTGTTATTATAAACAATAAACCTATTTTTACCAAAAATATACAGTATTAACATATCAACATTTAACTAATAAATCAAAATATTGGTACTATAATTTTAAATACAATTCGGTAATTTACCAAAATCTACTATCACACCCATTATCTTTACAGCAGATGACATCAAAAACTGAATTAAATTATTATAATGTTGGTATTATAATTTTGAAAACATTTGGTACATTGTTTATTTGGTATGTTTGTATTATTGTAAACAATATACCATTTCTAACCAAAATATACTATCAATATTTAACAATTAAATCACAATTTTGGTACTATAATTTTGGTATTTTACCAAAATCTACTATCACTCTACGCCCATTATGTTTACAAAAGAAAACTCAAATAATGCATGCCTTGCAATTTTTGCACATGTTATTAGGTATAAAATGAATCCAAGTATGTAAACATGTTATATATTAATGCATCAGCGTTTGATTTTGGTATAATAATTTTGACTTTACACTATTTGGTACATTAACATTATTCTAAACAACATACCAAATTGTACTAAAATATTTTACTAAAAAAAAAAAAATCTACTATCATTCTACATCCATTATCTTTGCAGCAGATGATGTCAAAAACGAAAATAATTCACGCCGTGCGATTCTTGCATGTCAACAAACAAACAAAACACATAAAAAAACACACAGATAATTGGCCATCCTCAAAATATTTCATTTTCCACGTCTTTGAAATGTCACTCGGCCGAGGGAAGTGAAGACAAGTGTACGTTGCTGTTAAAATGTCATTCTGTCAAAGGCAAAATGTGTGTATATTTCAGAAAAAAAACACACACAGCAGCGGGGAGCGAGCGCTCGCTATCGAGAAACAGAGTGCAGGGCTAAAAGGGGCCGATTCCGAGCCCAGATAACAGATGGAAATTGCCACTGGAGAAAATTAGGGTTGTTCAGCAGCTCGCCGATAAGCACCTATTTGCTTTTGGTCATAGTGGCTTCTCACACTTTATAAACCATCATTTAATTACACTGACGAGGGCTGATTGTCAGCCGTGCCGTAAGGTAGAGGGGCCCCGGGTGCGAGAGCAAGAGAGAGCACTCGCAGGGGCCGAGAGCACAAAGAGGGAAATTATACGTGTCCTTGGCATTTCAATCACCATCCCTAATGCATTAGAGTTCAATTACATTAGACACTTCTGCAAAAGAGAGAAAAGGGACAAATTAAAGACTAAAGTAGTTTTGGAGCCGACGGGAGAAAAGAAAACATTTGCAAAGATAAACGTGGGCCTTTTTTAGCGTCCCTTTATTAAAACAATACAATCTATTCTTTTTTAATCAGTTTATCATCAATTATTGTTGTTTATTTACCGAACTAAATCAAAATGAGCTTTTTAAATATGAAATAGTGTGAAAAAAGTGCATTCTAAATAAAATAAAAGCACGCAATGAATTATTAATTCAGCAACACTGCAGTCAAATATGAGCCACCACAGAATTTTCTAAGCACTGACTGCTTTCTCTGCTTCTTTAATTGCTGTTACTTCAGGTTTATCTCCGTTCAGGATTATCAAAAGATCAATTTCAGCCGAGTTCTTCTAATGAAGCGCTTACGCGGAGGGAATTATGTTTGATGTAATTACCGTAGGTAAGACATATATCATAGTTTCCTGGTGTGCCTGCTGCTCTGCGGAGAGCTATAGGTTGAGTTTGACTGCAGGCTAGTGTTTTGTTGCCATCTATTGGAGTAAAAGCTCATCTTATCTGCACCAGATGAGCGAGGCGGCGCTGGCTGGAGGAGAGAAACGCTGACGTGATGTGGTTGGGAGTGAAACGAAAGCTATTTATGAATAGAAATGAGTTTAGAAATGATTAATTAGTTGTAAAATATTACTTTAATATTACAAATACTGTTTAAGAAGTAGAAATAAATGGTAAAACTGCTATTATATACGGTGTGTGAGTACAGTACAATGAGCTAGACTGTGGATTTAGACTTGCTAACATACTTCTAAATATAAAAATATGTCTGTAGAGCATATTTAAGATGGATAAAGTAATACATCTCTACTAATATATATATATAAATAAAATAAATGCACTATTATTTAAAAAAAAAATACCAGCTATAAGAAAATATAGAATGTATTCAAAATGTTATTTATCATATTTAATTAAAAAAAATAATAATAACTTGAAATATAATATAAAAATAATACTTACATTCTGTCTCCAGACATTAATGCAATAAATTAAAATTCACAAAGCATTGTTAATTTCATAATTACGTGTCTTTAAACATGCAGCTTGGATATATTAGATAAATCATGATAATAAAGGACGATTCTTTAGTATCAGATTCTTTTTGTTTACTAGAATATGGCAAACACTAAGCAAACGGCAGCTTTCTTCTTCTAGTCTATACTGTAGGGGGCACTGCCTCCATACTAATATACATCACAGTTAATTACTCAGCTTCATTAATTAGACTGAAGCTGGCAAGAGCAGTCAGACAACAAGATACAACCCTGACAGTCCCGCGTTTGCGTCTGTACTGCTTATTGTGTACGGCGGTTTGCCGTTTGACAAAACATCACAGTCAAAAAATGTGCAATCATAAGATTTATGGAGGAAAAAATGACCAAATAACGCAAAAATAAAACATTCATCCAGAAAAAAAGGCTCAACATAACCTTCCATTTCAAGTGATGAATGTCCTGTATCACAAATATGATGTGTAACTTCACTTCTTTACTAATTATTTAATCAGAAATAAATATTTTGGCATGTAACAACTATAATTAACAACATATAATAGGAAAACAAAAAACACGGGGGAAAAAAACAGTTTTTTCATGGCAACTTGGGAGATTTTGGGTTACCTTACTTCCAAAAGATGACTTAATAATTAATAAAAATAAATAAAAGTAAAATACATTTTTTGTACTATAATTCTGAATACATTTTGGTACACTGTTTATTTGGTATGTTTATATTATTAAAAACAATAAACCAGTTTTTAACCAAAATCTACCATATTAACACTTTGTTACTATAATTTTAAATAAAACTGGTATTTTACCAATTTTACCAATTTTTCTAAATAAATAAATAAATAAATGAATAAAACATAATACCTTAATATTAAAATACAACTTTCTAAACACTGTTTTCTCATTTTGTTTGTGAGTTTTTTTTTTTTTTTTTTTTTTTTCTTAATATCAGTAGCAATTACATACACTAAACTTTACAGTTTTATTCTTATTATATCTATATTCTGATGGTTTTTACATAGGGTTTTGTTTATATAACCTTCAGCTGGTTTCGTATAACATTTTATTTCTAAAAAGAAATATGAAAATTGACAGTATTTTCTTTTGTAATGAGTGATAAAAAAAAAGAAATCCAAAATCCCCCTCAGTCAAAAAATAAAATAAAATAACTCTAATATGTCAACAAACAAAACACACATTTTTACCTGTTTTTTACTCAATCTTTAGATTGTTGTTCTGGAAATGTATGCAAATTAGTGCATATTTAATAAGATACTGCCTCATTTGCATATTTAAACATCATTTCAGAAAAATCGTGTGACTGTGATTGATCAATATATAATGAAATATATAATGAAACTGAGATTAAAGCATCATCTGAAAGCTGATAAATAAGCTTTCCATTGATGCATGGTTTGTTAGGATAGGTGAACATTTGAAAATCTGGAATCTGAGGGTGTAAAAAAAATCTAAATACTGAGAAAATCGCCTTTAAAGTTGTCTAAAAGTTCTTAGCAATGCATTAGCAAAAAAATACATTTCGATATATTTACGATTTACGGTAGAAAACTTGCAAAATATATTCATGAAACATGATCTTTACTTAATAGCCTAATGATTTTTGGCATAAAAGAAAATTCCAAAATTTTGACCATACAATCTATTTTTGGCTATTGCTACAAATATAGCCGTGCTACTTAAGACTGGTTTTGTGTCACATATGTATGAGAAGTGAAGAGCCGAATGTTTTGAATGTTTATCGTTACATGTATATATGTATAAACAGTGTATTTAGTCAGTAGTAAGTTAGTATTCGTGGTCAGAAAGAGAAATCACATCCTGACACTTCCTGTCGGCCGGAGCGGCCAATGGCTTGATTTGGAAATTGAGTGGCGTGTGATTGGTGCAGTCCATTTAAAGGCACGATGGGCTGCCCGGATCGATCCCTCTCCCAGCGGCCTTTCATTTCAATCACATGCTGATAGAGGCTTGACATTAATTGGTGAAAGATGTGCAATTATATATGTGTTTGGGGAGGGCGGTGCTGGCTGAAGAGTGCTTACAGCGGGGAAAATGGCTGTGAAAGAGGCCAGACAGATAGACACCAAATTACCCATGAAGAGAAACAAGAGTGCGCGCTGAGTGGACTCTATATTGATGGCTACTTTACTACAGCTGTATTATAAGTATATTATTACACTCGCACACAGCAAGAGATACAAGAGCGAAAAACAGCAGCAGTTCACATTTCACTTGGACTCACTAAAATAAAAACATCAGATAGATAGATAGATAGGTAGACAGATAGATAGATAGATAGATAGATAGATAGATAGATAGATAGATAGATAGATAGATAACATCAACTATTGTAGCCTTATTGTAAAGTGTTAATAAATTATTTTATTATGTGAAAATAAACTAGATTTACAAAATATTGTGCTCGACCAATCAGAATAAAGAAATTAAGATACACTAATGTGGTTGGACAAGCAGCATTTCATTAGAAAACACTGGCAAATGACTTCAGAGAGAAATTCTTCATCACATGTGCGTCAAAATAAATCTACTCATCAACAATAGTGATCAAATTTCATAACAGGTAAGAATAAAAGTGAAAGAGCAATGAGATGCTCCGACAGTAAAATACTGCAGATGTACTTTATTTTACTTTACCCAAGAAACTGCTGAATAATATAAGGTAACTTTATTTGTTAAGGTTAGGTTTAAATGTATGTTTAAGGTTATTACATAGTTATTACCTAGTAATTACTGTAATAGGTGTGTATACTGTACATGCAGATGGGGCTGTAAATAAATGCTACCAAAATTGCAGTCAGTATTTTAATATTCTATGTGAAGCAAAATGTACTTTTACACATACAGTACCCTGTCAATTTAATTTTTTGTATTTTTGCTTTGAAGCTCAGAATAAATAAACTCAGAATTCTGAGGAAAAAAATTCACAATTGTCACAATTGAGTGATATAAACTTGGAATTCTGAGGAAAAAAGTCACAATTGCAAGATATAAACTCGGAATTCTGAGAGAAAAGTCACAATTGCGAGATATAAACTCCGAATTCTGAGAATTCAAGAATAAAAAGAATAAAAGTTACAATTGTCAGATATAAACTCAGAATTCTAAGAAAAAAGTCATAATTGTGTGATATAAAATCGGAATTCTGAGGAAAAAAGTCACATCTGTGAAATATAAACTCAGAATTTTGAGGAAAAAAGTCACAACTGCAAGATATAAACTTGGAATTCTGAGAGAAAAGTCACAATTGTGAGATATAACCTTGGAATTCTGAGAGAAAAGTCACAATTGCGAGATATAAACTTGGAATTCTGAGAAGAAAAGTCAATTGCGAGATATAAACTCAGAATTTTGAGTCAACTATAAGATATAACCTTGGAATTCTGAGAGAAAAGTCACAATTGTGAGATATAAACTCGGAATTCTGAGAGAAAAGTCACAATTGTGAGATATAACCTTGGAATTCTGAGAGAAAAGTCACAATTGTGAGATATAAACTCGGAATTCTGAGAAAAGTCACAATTGCGAGATATAAACTCGGAATTCTGAGAGAAAAGTCACAATTGCGAGATATAACCTTGGAATTCTGAGAAAAGTCACAATTGCAAGATATAAACTCGGAATTCTGAGAAAAGTCACAATTGTGAGATATAACCTTGGAATTCTGAGAGAAAAGTCACAATTGCGAGATATAACTTTGGAATTCTGAGAAAAGTCACAATTGCAAGATATAAACTCGGAATCCTGAGAGAAAAGTCACAATTGCGAGATATAACCTTGGAATTCTGAGAAAAGTCACAATTGCAAGATATAAACTCTGAATTCTGAGAGAAAAGTCACAATTGCGAGATATAAACTCTGAATTCTGAGAAGAAAAGCCAACTGTAAGATATAAACTCGGAATTCTGAGAATTCAAGAATAAAAATAATAAAAGTTACAATTGTCAGATATAAACTCAGAATTCTAAGAAAAAAGTCATAATTGTGTGATATAAAATCGGAATTCTGAGGAAAAAAGTCACATCTGTGAAATATAAACTCAGAATTTTGAGGAAAAAAGTCACAATTGCAAGATATAAACTTGGAATTCTGAGAGAAAAGTCACAATTGTGAGATATAACCTTGGAATTCTGAGAGAAAAGTCACAATTGTGAGATATAAACTTGGAATTCTGAGAAGAAAAGTCAATTGCGAGATATAAACTCAGAATTTTGAGTCAACTATAAGATATAACCTTGGAATTCTGAGAGAAAAGTCACAATTGTGAGATATAAACTCGGAATTCTGAGAGAAAAGTCACAATTGTGAGATATAACCTTGGAATTCTGAGAGAAAAGTCACAATTGCGAGATATAAACTCGGAATTCTGAGAATTCAAGAATAAAAAGAATAAAAGTTACAATTGTCAAACTCAGAATTCTAAGAAAAAAGTCATAATTGTGTGATATAAAATCGGAATTCTGAGGAAAAAAGTCACATCTGTGAAATATAAACTCAGAATTTTGAGGAAAAAAGTCACAATTGCAAGATATAAACTTGGAATTCTGAGAGAAAAGTCACAATTGTGAGATATAACCTTGGAATTCTGAGAGAAAAGTCACAATTGTGAGATATAAACTTGGAATTCTGAGAAGAAAAGTCAATTGCGAGATATAAACTCAGAATTTTGAGTCAACTATAAGATATAACCTTGGAATTCTGAGAGAAAAGTCACAATTGTGAGATATAAACTCGGAATTCTGAGAGAAAAGTCACAATTGTGAGATATAACCTTGGAATTCTGAGAGAAAAGTCACAATTGCGAGATATAAACTCGGAATTCTGAGAATTCAAGAATAAAAATAATAAAAGTTACAATTGTCAAACTCAGAATTCTAAGAAAAAAGTCATAATTGTGTGATATAAAATCGGAATTCTGAGGAAAAAAGTCACATCTGTGAAATATAAACTCAGAATTTTGAGGAAAAAAGTCACAATTGCAAGATATAAACTTGGAATTCTGAGAGAAAAGTCACAATTGTGAGATATAACCTTGGAATTCTGAGAGAAAAGTCACAATTGTGAGATATAAACTTGGAATTCTGAGAAGAAAAGTCAATTGCGAGATATAAACTCAGAATTTTGAGTCAACTATAAGATATAACCTTGGAATTCTGAGAGAAAAGTCACAATTGTGAGATATAAACTTGGAATTCTGAGAGAAAAGTCACAATTGTGAGATATAACCTTGGAATTCTGAGAGAAAAGTCACAATTGCGAGATATAAACTCCGAATTCTGAGAATTCAAGAATAAAAAGAATAAAAGTTACAATTGTCAAACTCAGAATTCTAAGAAAAAAGTCATAATTGTGTGATATAAAATCGGAATTCTGAGGAAAAAAGTCACATCTGTGAAATATAAACTCAGAATTTTGAGGAAAAAAGTCACAATTGCAAGATATAAACTTGGAATTCTGAGAGAAAAGTCACAATTGTGAGATATAAACTCAGAATTCTAAGAAAAAAGTCATAATTGTGTGATATAAAATCGGAATTCTGAGGAAAAAAGTCACATCTGTGAAATATAAACTCAGAATTTTGAGGAAAAAAGTCACAATTGCAAGATATAAACTTGGAATTCTGAGAGAAAAGTCACAATTGTGAGATATAACCTTGGAATTCTGAGAGAAAAGTCACAATTGCGAGATATAAACTTGGAATTCTGAGAAGAAAAGTCAATTGCGAGATATAAACTCAGAATTTTGAGTCAACTATAAGATATAAAGTTGCAATTGTGTCATATAAAATCGGAATTCTGAGGAAAAAATCACATTTGACTTTTTTCACATTTGACACATCTGACAAGAGTCACAATTGCAAGATATAAACTTGGAATTCTGAGAGAAAAGTTACAACTGCGAGATATAAACTTGGAATTCTGAGAAGAAAAGTCACAATTACAAGATATAACCTTGGAATTCTAAGAGAAAAAGTCACAATTGTGAGATATAAACTCAAAATTTTGAGAAGAAAAGTAAGTTGCGAGACAAACTCAGAATTTTGAGTCAACTATAAGATATAACCTTGGAATTCTGAGAGAAAAGTCACAATTGCGAGATATAACCTTGGAATTCTGAGAAAAGTCACAATTGCAAGATATAAACTCGCAATTCTGAGAAAAGTCACAATTGTGAGATATAACCTTGGAATTCTGAGAGAAAAGTCACAATTGTGAGATATAACCTTGGAATTCTGAGAGAAAAGTCACAACTGCGAGATATAAACTTGGAATTCTGAGAAGAAAAGTCAATTGCGAGATATAAACTCAGAATTTTGAGTGAACTATAAGATATAACCTTGGAATTCTGAGAGAAAAGTAACAATTGTGAGATATAAACTCGGAATTCTGAGAAAAGTCACAATTGTGAGATATAACCTTGGAATTCTGAGAGAAAAGTCACAATTGCGAGATATAACCTTGGAATTCTGAGAAAAGTCACAATTGCAAGATATAACCTTGGAATTCTGAGAAAAGTCACAATTGTGAGATATAACCTTGGAATTCTGAGAGAAAAGTCACAATTGCGAGATATAAACTTGGAATTCTGAGAAGAAAAGTCAATTGCGAGTTATAAACTCAGAATTTTGAGTCAACTATAAGATATAACCTTGGAATTCTGAGAGAAAAGTCACAATTGTGAGATATAAACTCGGAATTCTGAGAGAAAAGTCACAATTGCGAGATATAACCTTGGAATTCTGAGAAAAGTCACAATTGCAAGATATAAACTCGCAATTCTGAGAAAAGTCACAATTGTGAGATATAACCTTGGAATTCTGAGAGAAAAGTCACAATTGCGAGATATAACCTTGGAATTCTGAGAAAAGTCACAATTGCAAGATATAACCTTGGAATTCTGAGAAAAGTCACAATTGTGAGATATAACCTTGGAATTCTGAGAGAAAAGTCACAATTGCGAGATATAAACTTGGAATTCTGAGAAGAAAAGTCAATTGCGAGTTATAAACTCAGAATTTTGAGTCAACTATAAGATATAACCTTGGAATTCTGAGAGAAAAGTCACAATTGTGAGATATAAACTCGGAATTCTGAGAGAAAAGTCACAATTGCGAGATATAACCTTGGAATTCTGAGAAAAGTCACAATTGCAAGATATAAACTCGCAATTCTGAGAAAAGTCACAATTGTGAGATATAACCTTGGAATTCTGAGAGAAAAGTCACAATTGTGAGATATAACCTTGGAATTCTGAGAGAAAAGTCACAACTGCGAGATATAAACTTGGAATTCTGAGAAAAGTCACAATTGCAAGATATAAACTCGCAATTCTGAGAAAAGTCACAATTGTGAGATATAACCTTGGAATTCTGAGAGAAAAGTCACAATTGTGAGATATAACCTTGGAATTCTGAGAGAAAAGTCACAACTGCGAGATATAAACTTGGAATTCTGAGAAGAAAAGTCAATTGCGAGATATAAACTCAGAATTTTGAGTCAACTATAAGATATAACCTTGGAATTCTGAGAGAAAAGTCACAATTGTGAGATATAACCTTGGAATTCTGAGAGAAAAGTCACAATTGCGAGATATAACCTTGGAATTCTGAGAAAAGTCACAATTGTGAGATATAACCTTGGAATTCTGAGAGAAAAGTCACAATTGCGAGATATAAACTTGGAATTCTGAGAAGAAAAGTCAATTGCGAGTTATAAACTCAGAATTTTGAGTCAACTATAAGATATAACCTTGGAATTCTGAGAGAAAAGTCACAATTGTGAGATATAACCTTGGAATTCTGAGAAAAGTCACAATTGCAAGATATAAACTCTGAATTCTGAGAGAAAAGTCACAATTGCGAGATATAAACTCTGAATTCTGAGAAGAAAAGCCAACTGTAAGATATAAACTCGGAATTCTGAGAATTCAAGAATAAAAATAATAAAAGTTACAATTGTGAGATATAAACTCAGAATTCTAAGAAAAAAGTTGTAATTGTGTCATATAAAATCGGAATTCTGAGGAAAAAAGTCACATTTGACTTTTTTCACATTTGACACATCTGACAAGAGTCACAATTGCAAGATATAAACTTGGAATTCTGAGAGAAAAGTCACAATTGCGAGACATAAACTCGGAATTCTGAGGAAAAAAGTCACAATTACAATATATAAACTCAGAATTCTGAGAGAAAAGTCACAGTTGTGAGATATAACCTTGAAATTCTGAAAAGAAAAGCCAACTGTGAGATATAAACTCAGAATTCTGAGGAAAAAAGTCGCAATTGCTTGATATAAACTTGGAATTCTGGGAAAAAAGTTACAATTGTGAGATATAAATGGAATTCAGAGGAAAAAAGTCACAACTGTGAGATATACATTCGGAATTCTGTGTAACTGTTATGTTACGTTTTTTTGTTGTTGTTTGTTTGTTTGTTTTTTTTTATCTCATTTGTGTTCACATTACCATAAAAAATTACATAAAATACTAAAGTTGTAGTTTATTTTCATTTACCCCCCAAAAAACTACAAAGTAATATAAGGTAACTGTATGTGTCAAGGTTAGGTTTAGGTGTACGCTCAAACTCATTACATAAATATTACCTAGTAATTACTATAATAAGTATGAATACTGTACATACAGCTACCAATATTGCAATCGGTATTTTAATATTTTATATGAAGCAATGTGTCATTTGACACAAACAGTACAGTCAAAATTATTTTCTTCATATTTTTAATAATTTCTTAATAATTTTCTTAATTCTTATTTATTTATGGCCTATTGTTTTTAAGCATAAATCTAGGGGGAAAAAAGTCTTACACACATACGCATGCACAACATCAACATATACATAAGTTCCCTTGAAAAAATATTTATACAAAAATGTATTAATATAGCATAAATAATATAATGTACAGTACATTTACTATAATTGTATACTACATTTTATAAACAATAATCCAATCATGTTTTTGCAATTGTACCTAATATTATTTTTAGATGTTGTGTTAAGTTCACATGTTATGTTCACATTTTTATAAAAAAGTTACGTCTTAATTATGCCATGTGTTTTTCAATGAAACTGTGAGTTTATATGTGCACACTAAATCTGAGTGTATTGCTTTATAATATTCATTACACTGCTATATTAATTTGTCCCGCTGTTTATTTTCTGCACAAAGCGTTAGTGTGATCGCATTACAACGCTTATTTGAAATGTGTGTAAACATTTTACATTTATTGCAATTATATGAGCTCTGTAGGTCTGATTATAGAAAAGGTTGTGAAATCATTTGTCATCCTGAAAGTGTCTCGCTAAAATCTGATCTACAACATTGCCCGCAAATGTTCCCGCGAGCCCATGTTTATTGCATGTCATTTGCTGTTCTGGCTGTTATTTGGTGGCTGTCATCCACAGCGCACGTCTACGACAGACAATTACCACATCTGTGCTGAGCCAACCTATAATCAACATTATTATTTAACAACTGCCACAATAAATGCACTTCTGTTTATCAGATATTTTGCCTTTTGACACGTTTGCTCGTGCCGCCTGCGCTCTGCATGGTTTCTTTTTAATGGGCGCAAAGTGCAATCCTTAAAAATGCTACAAGGAGAAAGAAAGAAGGAAAAATGTTTCGCGTGTCATTACTGCACACCCTATTTTTGGCAAAATGACAGCCATCGTGGTGAATATTAATCAGGCGAAGACAGGCAGCGGCTGACCTTTGATATTTAATGAATGTTTTATATAATAACATCATCCAGCGCTCACAAATGCACATGCTTCTTAGGATCAGCAAATGTTGTTTTCTGAGACCGTAAAACAGCACTGGGTGTATGATGATGACATCAGTCGTGAAAATGATGCGATACTGAAGGAGGAGGAGCCACAGAAATCACTGATGCTACACTTTAGTCATAACCACAGGATGAGAGCTGGACTGAGGCTGCAGCGATTTACCATCTCAAAATATATTGAGCAATGATATGCATGCTCAAGAGTGATGCTGACTGATTTTACGATGAAATCAATAACATTGATGACTACGGAATACTTCTGGATGTCTTCATTTATTTTTTGAAAATGATTTTTGCACCCCATAATAATGTAATCCATAATCTAATACTTGCACCATCCTATTTATGAGATGTTATATAATTTTTTTTTTACAAATACATTAATTTTATTTAGCAAAGATGTGTTAAATATATGAAAAGTATAAACAAAATGTAAGTATTAAATTATAGTATTAAAAATATAAACTGTTTTCAACATTGATAATAATCAGAAATGTTTCTTGAGCAGCAAATCAGCATATCAGAATGATTTCTGAAGGATCATGTGACACTAAAAAGACTGTAAGTCATATGCTAATGATGCTCTAAACAATTCACATAGAAAACAATTATTTTGTTATTTTAAAATGTAATAATATTTCACAATCTTACACTGTTTTTTTAATCATTCTAATCATACATTTTGATTTTGTTATTGTAAACTGCAACATTTTACAATATTAATGTTTTAATGTACATTTGATACATTTGATTTTTTTATTTGAAATTGCATTTAATATTTCACATTTATATTTTAATGTATTTAATTGTATTTGAAATTGCAGTAATATTTCACAGTATTAATGATTTTATTGTATGTTTAATCTTTTTTTATTTAAAATTGCTGTAATATTTCACAATATTAATGTTTTTAATGGACTTTTGATCATTTTAATTTATTTTAAATTGCAATAATATTTCACAATATTGTTGTTTTTAATGATTTTTTTTTACATTTTGTTGATTTTATTTGAAATTGCAGTAGTAGTATTGCATAATATTAATATGTTTAATGTACTTTTGATAAATTTAATGATTGTGTTCGAAATTGCTGTATTATTGGAGTATTATTTCACAATCTTAATGTTTTACTGTGTTTTTGATCATTTTGATGATTATATTTAATTTTGCAGTAATATTTCACAGTATTAATGTTTTTAATGCATTTTTGATTCTTATTTTATTTGAAATTGCTTCAATATTTCAAAATTTTAAGGTTTTAATGTATTTTTGATCATTTTGATGATTTTATTTGAAATTGCCATAAGATTTCACAAAAATAATGTTTTTTTGCATTTTTGATAATTTTGATGAATTATTTAAAGTTCCAGTAATATTTCACAAAATTAATGTTTTAATGTATTTTTGATCTTTTTTTTTTATTTTATTTTAAATTGCCGTAATACTTTACAAAATTAATGTGTTTTATGCACTTTTGATCATTCTGATGATTTATTTAAAATGACAGTAATATTTCACAGTATTAATGTTTTTAATGCATTTTTGATTATTCTAATTTTATTTTAAATTGCTTTAATATTTCAAAATTTTAAGGTTTTTGAACATTTTGATGATTTTATTTAAAATTGCCATAAGATTTCACAAAAATAATGTTTTTTTATGCATTTTTGATAATTTTTATGATTTATTTAAGGTTCCAGTAATATTTCACAAAATTTATGTTTAAATGTATTTTTTGATCATTTTGATTATTTTATTTTAAATTGCTGTAATATTTCAGAAAATTCATGTTTTTTATGCACTTTAGATCATTTTGATGATTTATTTAAAATTGCAATAATATTTCACAAAATTGTTTTAATGTATTTTTTTATCTTTTTGATTATTTTATTTGAAATTGCAGCAATATTTCACAGTATTAATGATTTTATGTTTGATTTTATTTGAAATTGCCGTAATATTTCACAAAATGAATGTTTTTAATGCATTTTTAATAATTTTGATGATTTATTTGAAATTGCAGCAACATTTCACATTATTAATGATTTTATTTTTTATTTTATTTGAACTTGCTGTAATATTTCACAGTATTAATGACTATGTATTTTGATCATTTTGATTTCTGAAATTGTAGTAATATTTCACAATATTAATGTTTTTAATGCATTTTTTGATAATTTTGATTATTTTATTTGCAGTATTATTTCACAGTATTACTGTTTTCACTGTATTTCTGTTTATGCTGTGTTTGATGATTTTGCTATTTTAAATTGCAGTAATATTTCAAAAATACTTCAATTTGTATTTTTTGTAGTTTGTCATTTTCAACTGCAGTAATAATTCAAAATGTGACTTTCCTATTGTATTTGTGGTCATGTTGATGATTTTGTTATTTTGAATTGCAGTTAATATTTTACAAATTAACAGACGTATGGTATACTCTCTTTCTCTCTCTCTCTCTCTATACAATTTCTATAATAGTAAAAACAATAAGATCAAGAAAACTTCAAAATTTCACCGACCACCACCAAAACAACTACAAAGCAAGGTTTGTGAATGTTCATTGTGAAACACACCATTAGTCAGTTCATGTAATCAGATATTACATGTGAAGGACTGAAACATTAAATAAGGAAAACATACCAAACTACTGAGACTGAATTGCAGGGGTTGAAAAATAAGAGAGATCTGTGTTGACAGCTATCGCTTCAGAGGCAGAGAAACTCATTTTTAATGCAGACTGAAAATAAGTGCAGGAACATGCATTAAGAAAGTAAACAAGGTCAGTTTCACACTTTTTTTTTTCTCCATAGCAAACGTTGCAGAAATAAACCTGACCAGCTTGTGCTCTCCAGTATGTACTCATCTTAATGCCTCATACTTCCTGACAAGAGCGGCCTTGAAAGTCCATTTGCAGTCACGCGGCTGAGACTTTAGCGCATCTCAGGGTCAGTCCAGCATGTCTCGTGGATCTGTTTGCAATTTTAGCACCTCCATACTGCTTAGTCGCAGCAAAGTTGGTTAAAATCTTATTTCACACAGCGCTAATGAAACATCACAGGCGCAAAACCGGAATAGACAGTTTTTTGTGCCAAGGCAGATAAATTTTAACTGCTAGCATCAGTAAATTTAATATTAAGCTGCCGTGGCAAACGTGTATTAGCCTACGCATTAGCCCGCTAACTGCTCGCTATCACCACTCCTGTGGCTTCCGTATCAGGTGAACCTGAAAAACCACGATTGAGGTCCTAATTCTGCAGTGTCTCCTGGACGTCCGGTTATATCGGCGCTAAAGCCCTCATTTACATTCGAAGATTACGGAGAGGTGAGACTTCAGTGGGTCTTTGGCCCTATTAATTACAGCTTTCCAGGTGGAAGCGCTACTTCTGGGCTTAAATATAGGGTTAGGGTCCTCTTTGCTGGGGTTTGTCTATAAATCGTTTTAATTTCTGGTTTTAAGGCAAGTAGGTGCTCGAGACGCCTTGCCCAGGGAGCTTTGAGAGAGACAAAGTGCTCTCAGATTAGTCCTACATCAATGTTCCTGTATTTAAGTCTAATCGCACAGGCTCCTCTGATTGCTCTCGCAAATCGACACGGATCGTTTCGGTCCATTTGGACTAGAGTCTGAATTTAATGAACTGAAAAAAACGCTACGACGTTTATTCTGAGTCAAGTTTTATGCCAAAATTCAAAACAGAACAAGAAGATCTTATATTTAGTTTTTTAATATAAGTTTTTTTTTTTTTAGGTTTACAAATATTTGTGCACTGACACTGTTTTTATGACAATTAAAAAAAAAAATATATATATATATAAAAAAAAAAAAAATATATATATATAATATATATATATATATATATATATATATATTTAATTTCAGTTATTTATTTAATTATTTAATTTAATTATTTTGTTTGTCTTATTATTTACATTTTTGTTATAATTTAAATATTTAAAAAATAAATAATAATAAAAAAATACAATAATTAAATAAATAACTGAAATTAAATATATAAAAAAAATTCATGCTATTATTTTTACATAAAGTATATCACCATAATTCCCCAAATGATTGATTGGATTAAGAATTGCTTGAAAATAAAATGTATCTTAAATATGCAAATGAGGCTTTATCTAATTAAATATGCACTAATTTGCATACATTTCAGGAACAGAAATCCAAACACTCGATAAAGCCAGATTCTAGAAATTAGGATAACAATTTTAATAATACTAAAACAAAATAATTAAATAAAATAACATTTAAAATAAAATTTGTATAAATTTCGGGAACAGAAATTAAACACTCCATAAAGCCAGATTCTAGAAATTAAGATAAAAAAAAATTGTATAATAATAAAACAAAATAAATAAATAAAGTAACATTTGAAATAAAATTTGCATAAATTTCAGGAACAGAAGTCCAAACACTCTTAAAGCCAGATTCTAGAAATTAGGATATATAATA
Source organism: Cirrhinus mrigala (assembly GCA_036247105.1). Classification (NCBI taxonomy): domain Eukaryota; kingdom Metazoa; phylum Chordata; class Actinopteri; order Cypriniformes; family Cyprinidae; genus Cirrhinus; species Cirrhinus mrigala. The sequence goes on from CM070028.1 coordinate 2,516,074, forward strand.
TAAATATATAATATATATATATATTTTTATAATAAAAATGTAAGTAATAATAAAACAAAATGATTAAATAAAATAATTAAATAAATTATAACTTAAATTAAAAAAAAGTAATGTTGTTCTCAGATAGTTGCCATTTAATTTAAGTTGATGTACTAAAATAACAGAAATTGTAATGAAAATATTAACTATATTAACTATACAGACATATATATAAAATTATTTAAATATATATAAAAAATCTACTAACATAAAACTTTAAAATGAAAACTAATTCAAACTTTTATTAATAGTATCTCAATGATACTAAAATAACACTGTTTTTGGATTTTGAAAATCTCTTTTTATCACTGTATACATTAGAAAATACTGTCAACAGACAGAAATAAATACATTTTCACCATTTTTTCAGGAATAAAATGTTGTATAAAACCAGTTGAATTATATATGAACAAATCCCTCTGACAAAACCTTTACAATATACATAGGAATAAAACTATAAAGTCTGATGCATGTAAGTGCTGCTAAAGTGGAGATTTCTGATCACAGAAGAAAAAAACCTACATGTTGAGATTAAAATCTAGAGATCCAAACAGATATAGTGCAACAAAATAAATACTTAAAAGTGTATTTTTGTTTATTTCTTTAATCTAGTCTGAAAAAGATTATCAAAAGTTTCAAAACTGACCAGTTTCTGTCTTTAGTCTCTTGCCTCAAGCACATTTTGCACTTTTTCTCATTACATTAAATGTAAATTCCATCTAAAACATATTGCTTGGCACTACCTTATAACATTTGTACTCTAAAACACTGCTACAATGTAAAATTAACCCCAAATAACCCTTTTAAGCTCTTATATTTTGCATAATTAGCCTATTAGCAGACTAACCTACTTCTTACGAGCATTCGTAAGCTTCTGAATCAGAATAAAGTGTCCGTGGGTTAGACGGTTGAACCAATATGGACTGCGAGGCGAAGGCTCCTGTGCAAATAGATTGTGATCATCAGCAGTTGACTGGCCGCGGCTCATTGGGCTGTAATTGGCGGTCAGCACCGCCCACTCTCTCTGCACAACCCCCCTCCTTTAGCAGCCCATTAAGTCATTGGTATTGACGGCCCTGAGGGGGATGCGTTCATGACACATAATTGAGACAGATTTATCCGATAAACCTCAGCTGGTAGCGTAAAACACCAACGGGTGACACATGATTACACACATTAAGGGACGTGCCACTCATTTAGCAGCTTTTATTGGTGTGCTGATGAATCACATACAGGGAATGCCTTCTTAGTGGCAGAAAATACATGAAACGTTTTGTTTCTGTCTTTTAATGTACTTGAAACGTATGTAAAACGTAATTTAAACATTGTGCAAAAAGAATTTTCAAGATAAATGTGAGTCTGTCAGGCACCACGAGCAATAATTTGGACTCATAATTCAGTTTGTAAAAAAAAAAAAAAGGGGGAATGCTTTCGTTCTATCATTTAGCATATTTGAAACATATTTGAAACGTATTTTAAACACAATTTTAACGTTGTACAAAAAGAATATTCCAGTTAAATACAAGTCTGTCAGTCACCACAAGCAATAATTTTGACCTAAAAAAAAAAAAAAAAAAATATGTGAAACACTTTGTTTCTATCTTTTAATAATTGTGAAACATAATTCTAAATTTTAAACTGAATTTAAACATTGTACAAAAAGGATATCCCTGTTAAATACAAGTCTATAGCATAATGTCAGTCAGCACAAGCAATAATTTTGACTCGTAATTCAGTTTGTAAAAAAATATATGTGAAACACTTCGTTTTTATCTTTAAACATATTTGAAATATATTTGAAATGGGTTTGAAATGGATTTTAAACTGAATTTAAACATACAAAAAAGAATATTCCAGTTAAATAGAAGTCTGTCAGTCACCACAAGCAGTAATTTTGACTTGTTTGTCAAAAATACGTTAAACGCTTTGTTTCTGCCTTTTAACACATTTGAAACATATTTGATATGGATTTTAAATAGATTTTAAACTAAATTTAAGTGGAATTTAAATGTACAAAGAGAATATTCCAGTTAAATACAAATACAGTTCTGTCAGTCACTACAAGCAATAATTTTGACTTGTAATTTAGCCTTTGTTTTAATCTTTTAACATATTTGAATATTTGAAACATATTCTAAATGGATTTTAAATGGATTTGATTTTAAACAGATTTTAAACATACAAAAAGAATATTCCAGTTAAAAACAATTCTGTCAGTCACTAAAGGCAGTAATTTTGACTTGTAATTTAGTTTGAAAAAAAAAAAAGAAAATAAAAAAAAGACTTTGTTTCTGTCTTTTAACATATTTGAAACATATTCGAAATGGATTTTAAATGGATTTTAAACAGGTTTTAAACATACAAAAATAATATTCCAGTTAAATACAAGTTTGTCAGTCACTACAAGCAATAATTTTGACTCATGATTTAGTTTGTAAAAATATATGTGAAACACTTTGTTTCCATCTTTTAACTTATTTGAAATATATTTGATACAGATTTTAAATGGATTTTAAACTGAATTTAAACATATAAAAGATATTTCAGTTAAATACAAGTCTGTCAGTCACCATAAGCAATAATTTTGACTCGTAACTCAGTTTGTAAAAAACTGTTTATGAAAAAATATGGGAAACACTTTGTTTCCATCCTTTAACATATATGAAATATATTTGAAACTAATTTTAAATGGATTTTAAACAGAATTTAAACATACAAAAAGAATATTCCAGTTAAATACAAGTCTGTCAGTCATCTTAAGCAATAATTTTGACTCGTAGCTTAGTTTATAAAAAAATATGTGAAACACTTTGTTTCTGTCTTTTAACACATTTAAAACATATTTGAAATGGATTTTAAACTAAATTTAAACAAAATTTAAATGTGCAAAAAAGAATATTCCGGTTAAATACAAGTCTGTCACCACAAGTAATAATCTTGACTCATAACTCAGTTTGTAAAGAAAATACATAAGACACTTTCATTTGAAATGGATGTTAAACCAAATTGAAACTGAATTTAAAAAGTACAAAAAGAATCTTTCAGTTACATAAACGTCTGTCAGTCACCACAAGCAATAATTTTGATCCGTAACTCAGTTTGTAAAAAAAACAAAAATATGTGAAACACTTTGTTTCTGTCTTTTAACTTAAATGAAACATATTTGAAATGGATTTCAAATGGATTTTAAACTCAGTTTAACTTGAATTTGAATGTACAAAATGAATATTCCATTTAAATACAAGTCTGTCAGTCACCACAAGAAATCATTTTGAACTCTTTTAACATATTTGAAACAGATTTTAACTGGAATATTCCTTTTGTATAATATTTACATTCTGTTTCAGATAAGTTAAACAAAGAAAGTATTTTATACATTTGTTTACAAACTGAGTCAAAATTATTGGTTGTGGTGACAGACTGACTTCTATTTAACTGGAATATTCTTTTTGTACAGCGATTAAATTACATTTACAATCCATTTTAAATCCATTTCCAGTATGTTTCAAATATGTTCAATGATAGAAGGTAAGTTTTTCACATGTGTTTTTTTTTTTACAAACTCAGTTCAAGTCAAAATTATTGCTTGTGGTGACTGACAGACTTGATGTAACCTGAATGGCGTCTTGTATGTTTAAATTCCATTTAAAATCCATTTAAATACAAGCCTGAGGCATACTGTCAGTCACGATAAGCAATAATTTTGCCTCATAACTCAGCCTGTAAAAAAATGTTTAGCATTTTCTTTTTTATCATTTAACATGTTTGAAACACATTAGAAACGGATCTGAAATAGAATTTAAACACTGTACAAAAAGAATATTCCAGTTCCAAATACAAGTCTGTCAGTCACCACAAGCAATCATTTTGAATCGCAACTCAGTTTGTAAACAAACATGAAACACTTTCTTCTTATCATTTAACGTATTTGAAATGTACTTTAAACTAAATTTTAGCATTGTACAAAAGGAATATTCCAGTTAAATATAGTTGCCCCATTGACTTACACTGCAAGTGCATTTCTATGCACATGTTTGTTTTGTTTACTTGTATTTAACCTGGAGTAAGAAAGTAATTTTTGTTAAGCATGAAAATGAAGGGTAAAGTCATGCCATTGTAATCCTGTATCAATACAGATTGCATAATTCCTGCTATAATGCACACATGAATGATCCCAGAATGCATTATGTACAGAATGAGCAGTAAATGATGCACTCCGCCTGACTGACCGCCTCTCCCATGGGCGGCCCGACGCGGGCTCCGCTTATGGTTGGGTGGCGGTAGAGAGTCGACTTATTTAATATTCTATTCAGACTCAGATTGAATTTTGCCCGCTTTTTGTTCCAGTGCAAATTTTGACATTTCAGTATACCGCCTCATTTGAATATGCCGCAGTTTGTCTATTGTTAATAGAGGCGCGAGAGTGAAACTACTGCTTTGAAACTTGGCTAATTAGAATAAAAGTATGTCTAAGTGAAAACTTCTGCCAAAGAAAAGCTAAATCATGCATAAGGTGAATGCAGCAATGCATTGAACATTGTTCAGGTGCCATTTAAAGAAAATAAGTTATGAATATGTTATAAATATGTAATAAGCACTGTCAAATACAAACTCCCAAAGATGACTCGCTTCAATTATAATTCAGGAACTCATTCGCGAGACGAAACCACTAAACCAAACACAACGGTCCTACTTAATACCTCAACAAGAAATGCTGGATCTCCGAACAACCAAAGTAAACTTTCCAGTGCTAATCGTTATGCTTTCTCTTGCGACTTATCTTACGGAAGAAGACATTTTTGCTAATCGGCAGCACCGAAATCCCATAATTATGCTAATTTCAGTCAAACGAGCAACATATTGAGTTGTAATTTGACAGATTGTGGTAAAAGCCCTTGAAGTAAGAGGTTACCCGCTCTGCCCTCTACAGCCAATTGAACGCACACCACACTCCCGCACCCAGCCATAAATCACCGCTCATCTTTTTTAAAAAAAACTCATTTACATTTTGGCACAGACACGGCGCGGACTGACGGGAACCATCGGGAGAAGAAATCCCAAGGGACTCACCTTCCGGAAATATTCCAGCGTGAAACGGCAGGGAAAAAAAGCAGCGGCTTCCCACTCGAACGGCTCCTTCCGTAAGGACTGCGAAGGGAAGCCGGCTCGAGCCCTCTTAGATTCCCACACGTTTAATAAGGGTTTCCAGCTGAAAGCGGGCGTCCTCCTTCGCCGACTCGCCCCGTGTCCGTACCGCGTTGAAGACTGGATCTGCTCTCTCCACAAAACAAACACACGCAGGTTTTTTAGCAGTGTAACCCTGAGTCAGGCCTGCCTTTGAAATGCTCTCTAGCCCACAACACAGACGGCTTTCATTATCTGCGGAGTCGCAGCGAGGCCTAGCTTTAAAAGCTACTGATTTCTTTTTTCCTTTAGCCTCCCACACAAAGGAAGGGCAGTTTGTAAATTACTTGCTCGTTTCAGCCCAACAAAAGGTACTTTCATTGAAACTCCCCCCTCCATTTGATTTTGCTCAAATTTGATTACAAGGATTGAAAAAGGAGAAGAAAAAAGAGGAAATAGAAAAAAAAAAAACAGATGGCGTCTGCATTCAGCGCCTTGAATGGCTTTATCTGGGTGCCTTTTTAAACTGTGGCAATCCACAAGCATTTCGGTCGGCTTCAAAAAAGAACTTGACAAAAATGATCGGTTTGCCATTTCTCGTACGGAAAAGCGCAAAGAAAAGCCTTTTCTCCCTCTTCCCTCCTTTTCTTCTCCGCTATCGCCTGCCTGGATCAAAATAATGGAGATTAGGTATTTCATTAGAAATTATAGCTGGATATGGAGTAGGCTGTCATATTAATAGCAACCTGCCTGTGGCCCTTCACCATGTGCAATTCACCTAGACAATAGACTGAGGGAGACCATATATTGAACCTCTGATTCAAGCCTGATCAATTTTCCATCATCAAGACGTTTAACAAAGACGTGGCGCGCGGCTGGCCTGTCGAGAGCCCCCTCCTTGCCAAAATAGTTCAAACTAAACTAAACACACATTCTCCGCCACAAAAAGAAGCATTCTTTCTGCGGAGAAAGGAAAGCGACGCGGGCTATAATTCCATTTCTATGGCCCAATGGGCATTTCAGCATGCACTTGTTTTCAGCTGTAGATAATTACAGGCTGTGGCAGACGGAAAAAGAAGTGGGAACAAACAGAGCGCTGGGCTGCATTATTCTGCGCTCGTGTTGAACGCCGTTCAGCTCGAGCAGAAGACGGTCGCGCGCTCGAACTCGAAGGGCTGATGCCTGCGAGACCGCCAAAACCCGCCATCGATAACAGCGACTTTCGAAACGATATTCGCCGGTCTTATCAATGTGTGTCCACTGGGAATCAAACCTACACTGTAAAATCTAATAGTTTACCTTACTTAGATATAATTAGTTATCTTTACTTAGTTGCTATATTCACTAGGTTTTATTAAGTAACAGCTACTTTCAAGCGAGGAAAACAATTTACGCTTACTTAAAATATTCAAGTCGCCTCAAAGGAACCAATGACATTAATAAACCAGTGAGAGGCTGCAGTGCAAAAATATGTTGCTAATTTGCAAAATATCCACAGAAGAAGAAAAGAAAAGTTTTTGAGGTGGCGATTGTTAATCTGCAGTTATTTTTCACTAGTTACATTCACTCATTTCCCAAGGTCATCTTAAATGTTGTTTCAATACAACTATATATTTGAGACAACATCACATAAGCTGACTTCATAAATTGATGTTGATTTTCGTAAAATGTTGTTTTTTTACTTACCATTATAGTGATTAATGTTACCTTTGGTGGGTACTTGGAACTTTGTTTTTCTTATTAATTAATTAATTGTTAACTTAATTTTCTTCCTATTGATGCAGCAATGCAACATGAAGTCATAGTTTTTGATTTCAAGGGAAGAAAACTAATAAGTAGGTTGCTTTTAGAAGATAACCTTCTAATTAGCTAAATCTTTTAATTCATTAGCTAATGTATTTTTTATATTTATTAATAATCTTTTACAATTTCATTGTTCTTCATAAACACCTTGAGAAACTTTAATGGGTTGAGACAGTCCTTGAATATTCGTGGTAATGTGCTCAAGTCACAGACTTCAACATTCTGCACGTGAATCACAACAATGGTAACAATTCAACTGTATTTATTTTTATTAATTGTGACAATAACCATTTTATTATTTTATTTTCTCTTTTTGTTGTGCTACTGCTGACACAAGACAGTAAATAAAATTAGCAAATAAAAACATCAACAGTAAAACAAAGCAATTGCATAATTTATTCATGCCGCAATGCATTCTGGGAGTGAGTGAGTAGCTATCCACCTTATTTTTCCCATAAGAGTGGGTGCTTCCGGTCTCATCCACTTCCAGCTATTTTTAGCTGCACAAAAAGCTCATTTTGCTGCTTGCTATTGCAAACTGGTGTGTTTTACCATATTATTTTAATGTATTATCTATTATCTATTAACACACTGGTTTGTAGTGCAAACTGTTTTACCATTTATTGCACTTCGCTATTCTTCTTGTTATTTCCCTATGACGGATTATGAACCGGATGTCTAACACATTACCAGAAAACAGCTTACTTCCGCATTGAAAAATAAGGTGGATACTCAATCAAGAGTAAACCATGAGTAAAGGATCAAGTACCCCCTACAGTTCTTTTTTAGTTACTAGAACTCTCGTGTAAGTAAACTATACTAACTAAGCATTTGTCAGTACAACGTACTATTCCTATTTCACTTTACTTAATTTTTTTAAGGCAATTGGTTTGCATACTTTTTTTAAGTAAGCCCAACTAATTAGATTTTACAGAGTATGGTGTTGCAGTTGCAAGCACCAAGGAAACAGATCTTTGGTTCAAGATCTACTCTTCAAGGGTAGTTTTGTTGCAAATCATCTAAAATGTTCAATCTTTAAACAAATAGTTTCAAGTTTTGAAGCAAGTTCTGCAGAAACCACCTGGAATGTTAGAATGCTTATAACTAGGGCTGCGGCGATAAATCGGTTCGTGGATCGATTCGACGAATTTGCGAACACTTCGCAATCCTCTCTTGAATCGATTCTGAGCTTAGTTTTTAACGGCAGATGGCACTGTAATCTGCTTGCTTCCAGTTCCTTACACACACTTGAACCTAAAATAATCATCGAAGACTATAGAATACCTTGTCACTCATATAGTTTTGAATGGGGAAAGATGCAACGCTCATTATGGCCACAAAGCCCCGCCTTCTTAATGAAAGAGCCAATCGTTGATCAGTAAAGTCAGCACGTCACTGCAGCTGCCGTTAGAAGTCTTGGTTCCTATAGAAGCATTTAACGTTATTGGAGCATAAGGAACAATATTTATGAGGCAGTTCCTGTCAGATTTCACTGGTGATTTCAAATATGAACTTTATTCGTAAGCTTGGTGAACAGTTTTGGAGAATTTGATCCCCTTTCAAAAAAAGAAGCTGCACTTGCCTGCCCGAGAGGCATTTCAAAGATGGCCGCCGAGTGAAATGACTTGCTTTAAAGGGACATTCATAGTTCGAAAAGGTTGAAGCGAATTACAAGTTTGTACACATTGAGCTGTGTTTACATTATTCTCGCATCAGGTGCAAGAAGTACGTTTAACCACTTACAATAGTCAGCATTTAAGTGTGTGGTTAAAAAATAGCCTAGAGCGCTATCTGCTGTTAATCACTAAGCTGAGAATCGATTCCAGAGAGAATTGTGATGCTTTCGTGAAAATCGCTGTGTTGGGGAAAGTTACTTTTAAAAGTAATGCAATACAATATTGCGTTACTTCCTAAAAAAAGTAACTAATTACGTTACCTAGTTACTTTTTTAATGAAAAATAATGTGTTACATTACTTTTGCATTACTTTTAAAATCTGGACGGGGCTTGCTTGTTTGTTTTTAATATAAAAAGTTATATTTTTAGCAAATGTAAAAGCCCTTTCACACCAAAGTGAAATGAATAAGCCTCAGGCTGACAAATGTTACTTTATCTAAAGTCATTTTTCTTATTAGTATGATTGAACTGGATCATCAAAGGTCAACAGAAAAGACATTGGTTAATAAAATGGGAATAAATACATAAAGGATATTTGTGTTATTTAACATTTAATTATTGCAGGTTTGCGTCATATTCTGAGTTTGCATTTCACTGTTTAAATTCATTTTGATGAAGACTCAATCTGTTAAATGCATGTTCACATTTAGTCTAGAGCTACAGTATCGTCATGTTCACACAGCGCACACAACGCCTCTATTCTTTCGATTTCTCTCAACATGAGGACAGGAGACTTGTCAGTCAATAAATGGGGGAAAAAAAGCAACTGCGTTACTTATTTGAAAAAGTAACTCATATTTTCTTGTACATTAAAAGGCAATGTGTTACTTTAGTATTTTAGTACTTGAAAAAAAGCAATCTGATTACGTAACTCTCGGTACTTGTAATGTGTTTCCCCCCAACACTGATCACAACCCTAGTTTTAGCATTCCAACATTCCGGGTGGTTTCTACAAAACTTTCTGCAAGTAAAACTAACTTGGAAACTCTATATTTGTTTTCCCATTGGTTGCACATAACCATAAACAAACTCTTGGCAAAGAGTGAACATTTTAGTTTGCAACGAAGCTTCCCTTGTTGTAATAGGTAATTGATCCAAAAAAAAAAAAAAAAAACCCATAAGTAAAAACTCTGTACACTGTGGCACAAATAACCTTTATTAGTGATGAAACTTTATAGTAGCAAAACACAATTATTAAACAGTTTTATGGGATTTGTACCAGAGTGCTTTAAGTGCGCTATATCGGGTGAGCTACCGAGCAAACTTACCCATACATTTTAAGTTGTATATGTGGCGCTAATGTTCAAAAGCATCAGTTTTCAAATCTCGGAGCATGTTACAATTATTTTGAAGTCGTAACATAATATTGTGCAAGGAATTATCGAAACTCTATAGTTGAAACTCTAGCCCAGTGGTTCTCAACCTTTTTGGGGCCAGCGCCCCCCTACCCATTATCCAGGTTCCTCACCGCCCCCCATCAAATAAATTGTAGTCTAATTGTCCTCTCTGAATAATAAAGTTGATTATTATTATTTTGTGTTTATAATGAGGACTGTCACTATATTTACAGTAATTCAAATGTATGGGGTCATTATGATTTTTAGGAAATTACTTTATTTCAAGGATGCATTGAATTGATTAAAAAAGACTATGAAGTACTTTTTTACAGTATATTATTTTAAAACGAGTGTAATAACATTCATTTACAGAGTTTTTAAGCATGTTGGTGGTTTTCATTGCTACAGCTTCAGTGTTGTTGAGATGCAGATATATCTTGTTGCCCCAAATTTAAAAAGACTAAATAAAAATGACATAGTAGACATTCTTATTTTGGTGAGTAAATACCACATTTACACAGGCAAATGGAAGAAATGTAAACCCTACTTTACTATATTTCATAGATTTTGTGAGAATATTTCAAAGTTAAAAACTAAGTACAACCCTAATTCTAGAAAAGTTGGGACATTCTGTGATTTGTTCATTCTATTTATCTTTTATTTAATTGACAAAAGTACAAAGAAAAGATTTCCAAAGTTTTCACTGACCAACTTAAATGTATTTTTTAAATATAAACATACTTATTTATAAAACATTTATTTATTTATTTATTTGAAATATGCATCCCACTCCAAAAAAGTTGGGACACAGGTAAAATAAAAGTGAAACGGTTATAGAATAACCAAATAAACTGCTTTGAAACACAGCAAGCAGGTGAATTGGTAATAGGTGAGGGAGTCATGTTTGGCTATAAATGGAGCTTCTCAGTCTTCGCAAGCAAAGTTGGATCATGGCTCAAAATTTGTTTATATTAACAAAATAAAATTAAGTTGGCCAGTAAAAATATTGGATTTTTTATTTCTACTTAAGTCAATTAAATATAATACATAATACAATAATACAAAATGCCCCAACTTTTAATTGGGGTTGTAGAAAGATGGGAAACATATGCTCCTCATTTTCAAAAAAGTTACTATTTTAGTGCTGTTCTGATTGATATATTTGTTATAGCCAATTAAATTTCAAATCTTGCTTTTTTGTCAGTGTGTTGTGCCAGCTATATTAATAATAAGAAATGTTTCATAAGCAACAATCAGCATAATTTCTGAAAGATCATGTGACACTGAAAGCTGTAGTAATATGCTGTAGCTTAGTATGAGAAGAAAATACATTTTAAAACACAAATTTTTATATTTGTGAGCTTTGAATAAACTCTTTAGAAATGTGGTATTCAAACCAACCGCAGCCAATCAGCAAACAAAAAGTATTAATATTAATTTTTCTAAACAAGAAAAAACATCTCTTGATTCATCGTGTCTAAATGCTTGCTATTGTTTTGGCGCAGCAGCTGCACTACAGAAAGTCAAGGAAACACTGAAGTACTGAAGTCGTTGCTAAGGAAATGATACACCGTCAGGTCTAGGAGCGGGAGTATTGGTGTAAACTAGCAGCGAACAGCACTACTGCACTGTCCGGGAACAGCGCGACACGTTGTGTTAAAGCACATAGATCCCGTTATAATCAGTCGTTCAGTAACAATTGAGCGCGAGCGCTACAGTAAACAGATGCCGCGTTCTATTTCTGCCTGCGGGATTCCACACGCCTGCGCTACCGACAAGTTGAAAAATAGATATAGAAAGTGCGTTTTGATGTATCCAGTAAAGACAGCGTTAGGATGTGGCAGACCATTTTCTTTTGCAAGTTTCAGCTCATATATCTTTGGTATAAACTTGTCTTGACCAAACGCCCCCCAGGAACAGCTCAACGCCCCCCGCTGAGAAACACTGATCTAAGCCCTTTAAATCATACTTTGCGTGAAAAGGAAAAAAAAAGAAAAGTAGTTTGTTTTACTGCTTCTAGTGTTCATTTTAACTTTCAACTCAAACTGCAGTGTTTCATACGTAAAGGTCTGTTTTTTGAGTTTTGCAGAAACGTAGGCGGAGGCATGTATTTCCAATAAGCCTGGGTTGGAAATTTCACACTAGTTTAAAGGGGAAAACATTATGAATGGAACTTCCTTGACAATGACTGTTCCTATATCAGTATCCTGCCAAACAGAGTAGTCTTAAGCAGTGAATATTCGGCAATACACATATCAGGTGAGTGACTATTATGGTAACAATATGATATCTCTGAGTGAAAATATCTTGCATCTGAGTTTACAATCAAACTGCCTTGCGTAATTTGCATAGCAAAAATTACTCCATGGCACCAGCTAGCATCCAACCAGTGCTTATATCAGTGTAACCGATTTGAACACGGCTACCATACCGGGTGATGATACTGTGTAGTCTAGTCAAGACTCCAAATGTAAATTTTGGCCCGTGGTTGTAACGGGTAAAAAAAACAAAGAAAAACAATCAATTGTACATTGTGGCACAAATAACCTTTGTCAGTGACAAACTTTATAGTAGTAAAAACACAGTTTATTAAATGCATCATCTGGACATTTAAAGTGAACTTTTTCTTTTTTGAATTTTTACTTTAAAAAAATCACATAGAACAGTGCATAAAGCCCAAACTTTGTAAACTTTTTATAAGTACGCTATAGGGTCTGCATACAGTGCATGACACACATTTCATCATCAGAATAGTATGCGCGTACTGTATGCTCACCAGCTGATTTATGTAACCGCGTGCACTGTGTAGCGCGGGTCGGATATGCGCATTGAATTTGTTTTGCAGTAATCCGTTGTTCCACCAGGTGGCAACACTGTCCCTGGCCGTTATTTCACAGTAGAAAACAAAACTAAAGAGATGGAACAACAACAAAATAGTGGAAACTGCAATAAGAACAGATGCTCACATTGACAAGCGCTTGTGAGTGAGAGGGGATGAGATAGCCTAGCTTTGCTTTAAAAGAGTTCAAAAGTATTTGTTTATAGGTCATAACTTATGGTGAAAAATAGAGCAGACACTAGGCATGGATGATACTTCATCGCGTAACATCAAATGAGGTAGGGTAGAACGGGGCTAAAGGCACCCCAGGGTAAAAGGCGCCTTTGATATTATTTTCCTCTAAACCACTAGATGGCAGAAAATCGTGGCAAAGCACTTTCCAAAACATCCGCTTTTCAACATACACGTGCAAAATTGTCTGATCCTTGACATGATCGCTGGCAGCAGCGCAAAGTTGATTCTGTGCTTACTCAATCTAATATTTGATGTTTTTTTAAATGTTGTACATTTAAGTAGCAAATGAGAATCACTAAAATTATTCAATATATCTTGAAATATATGTTTAAAATAATCAAAACAGCAGTTTTTAAATAACTAAAGAATATGTAAAAGTATGGTATTTGGGGTAAAAAGCACCCCTGCTGTTGGGGCTAAAAGGTGCAATAATTAACATGATAATTAATACAAGGCTGACTTTTACATTTGTTGACAAATAAATCATATATTATGTTGGGTGTCCTTCTTAGAGATAATCACCATGTTTAAAATGAAACTATCATATTTAAAAACACGATATTAATCATATATAACAAAATATCATTTGTTGTTACTACTGTAAATCTATATTAAATTATTATGGGATCTCCTTCAATGCTTTCCAAATATTTACATTTTAAAATGATTTTGTTTCTGTATTTTAAAATATATGTTTTATATTAACATAGTTTAATGACAGTATATTCATTGAACAAAAAAAATAATTGTTTTATTTCTCAACATAAGCAGAATATAGTACAAACTTTGCTAAAGTGATTGTTTCGAACAAGTATTAACATTATTTAAAAAAAAAAAAACAAAAAAAAAAAAACACTATTTTAGCTAAAGTATTTGCCACCTCATACATTTATGAGATTTTTAAACAATAATAAACGACTTGTATGATTTATTTTCACACAAAATCTGTTGCTCTATAAATGTTCAATATAAATGTATGTATTTTTTCTCCAATCATACACTTTGGGCACAGTGAAAGGCATTTTTTTATTTTTTTTTGTAGGGGCTGCCTTTAGCCCCGTTGTACCCTATACTTTGAAAGGCTACACGTTTGAATGTACACTTACGCTAACACGCATACAAAAACAAAGTATACTTTGGGCTTAAGTATGTGATTTGGGATGTTCCTTTTGCCTGCTGAAGTAGCTTCAGTGTATCTAGCTATGTTTTGTTATCAACTAGTAGTGTAGCTAACTACTTACTACTAAAAAAAAGTAGTTTGACAAATTAATCAAATTATGAGCACTTTGCAAATTGACTAACAATTTGACTGGATGCATCTATATTGCTTCCTAAAGTAGCTTTGGTGTAGCTAGCTACATTTTGTTAGCAGCTGGAAGTACAGCTTTCTAAAAAGCAGTTTGAAAAAATAATCAAATTTTCAGCAGTTTGTAACTTGACAAATTAAGAGTGGGCTTTAACCTGACAAATCTGTATTCCCCCTTCAGTAGCATCAGTAGCTACTTTTTGTTAGGACCTAGTAGTATAGCTAACTACTTTTTTAATCAGCTTGTTTGAAACAACAGTTTGACAGTTAATTAAATTGAGCTGTTGACAAACTATAAGTGGCCTATAACCCTGTTGAAAAAAAACAGCATATGCTGGTTAGGAAGGTTTTGAAGCATGGATGCTGGTTTTAGCTAGTTTAAGCTGGTCCATAGCTGGTCATGTGCTGGCCCTAAGTGGTCCTGAGCAGTAGGGACCAGCTGAGGACGAGCATATGACCAGCTAAGGACCATCTTAAACCAGCAAAGGACCAGCATAAACCAGCTCAAACCAGCATCCATGCCTTAAAACCTACCTAACCATCATGTGCAGTTTTTTTCAATGGGGAACTGGTAAAATCTCTCCTTCACTAGCATTTTCTCCATCATTAGCATTAGTAAAGCTAGCTACTTTTTGTTAGCAGCTGGTCATGTACTATAGCTAGCTAAATGCAGTTTGAGAAATTACTTAACTTACAAGCAGTCTGTAACTTGACAAATTAAAGTGGTATTTATCTTGACAAACCTATAGTCCCCCTTCAGTAGCATCAGTAAAGCTTGCTACTTTTTGTTAGCAGCTAATATTATTAGCGAACTACTTTTTCTTGACAAATTTTGCAAAGCTTAAATATCTTGTAATTCAAAAAGCTTCCGTTTCAGTATAGCTTCCTTAACACTAACAATACGGTGATTTCTGTTACTTCTAATCACTTGAATAACCAAATGTACATCAACTCAGAGAACGAAAGTGAGGGATAGTGATCAGTCAGTGAGAGAAACATTCACATGACACTTCTTGTTCGAGATATCTGAATGAACGGCTGATTCAATGGGCCACCTGAAAGGCGCTCACTTACAGACGGTCGCGGTGGCAAACGCTGAGCAGAGCAGATGCGGCAAATTTAATTCCTGTAATTACAGACTTTTGCCTTCGTCCCCATTTGCATGAGCTTTTGATAAGCCCGAATGGAAAAAGGTCAAATGTCGCTGGCAGGAATTCCAATTTGGATTCATTTCAAATGGTGCGAGGCACAAACGTGTCATTTTGAGGGACAGCTGTTCTGATATCATTCATACATGTT
This sequence comes from Cirrhinus mrigala, assembly GCA_036247105.1. NCBI lineage: Eukaryota > Metazoa > Chordata > Actinopteri > Cypriniformes > Cyprinidae > Cirrhinus > Cirrhinus mrigala. The sequence continues at coordinate 2,531,731 of CM070028.1, forward strand.
CTAGCACATACGTAGTGTTTTTAAAAGAATGCTGTTTGAGGGTGTGGAAAAAGGGGTTCGTTTGAAAACTGTCAAGTTATAGATGAACAATGGGGAATGGGGGGGAAATATATTTGCATATGGATAAGCGGTTTGAATGTTTATTTATTTATGTTCACTTATGTTGTGCTTCATCTAATTGTTTTGGACACAAGAACGCGTCTTCTATGAACACCCCCCTTAAAGTCCACTTCCAGAACAAAAATTTACAGATAATTTACTCACCCCCTTGTCATCCAAGATGTTCATGTCTTTCTTTCTTCAGCCATAAAGAAATTATGTTTTTTGAGGAAAACATTTCAGGAATGTTCTCCATATAGTGGACTTCAATGGTCCCCCCAAGTATGGACTTCCAAAATGCAGTTTAACTGCAGTTTCAAAGGGCTCTAAACGATCCCAGCCGAGGACAAAGGGTCTTATCTAGCGAAACAATCGGTCATTTTTGAAACAAATTGACAATTTATATACTTTTTAACCTCAAATGCTCATCTTGTCTCGACTCTGCGATGCGCATGCGTAGTCTGTGTCATCCGAATCAATGTCAAAATCGTCCTACATCGCTGTTTTACCTTTTTTTTGTAAAGGGCGTTTGATCTTCTTTGCATGTTCACTTTGTAAACACTGGTACTTCTGCAGCAATGTAGGGCGATTTTGATGTTGGGGAAGAAAACAAGATGGGAGTTTTTCCACATACCCTAACTGTCTTGACCGTATTGAACCGGAAAAAAAAAAAAAAACAGAGTTCACACAGACTTAGACAAGATGAGCGTTTGAGATTAAAAAGTATATAAATTGTCAATTTGTTTTGAAAATGACCAATCGTTTTGCTAAATAAGACCCTTCTTCCTTGCTGAGATCGTTAGAGCCATTTGAAGCTGCTTTTAAACTACATTTTGGAAGTTCAAACTTGGGGGCACCATTGAAGTCCACTATATAAAGATGATTCCTGAAATATTTTCCTCAAGAAACATAATTTCTTATCGACTAAAGAAAAAAAGACACAAACATCTTGGATGGCAAGGGGGTGAGTACATTATCGGTACATTTTTGTTCTGGAAGTGAAGTTCTCCTTTAAGGTGTGGACCCATTTACCGACCCATTTTGTTTGGCGAATTTTCTTAGGAGAAATCCAACTATTTTATGAAGAAAATTCACACAGTTGGGAATTTCGCATGAGGTCAATGTATTACATACATAGCTACACTCAGTGCTTAATTTAATGAATAATTTTCGGATCCAAAACAGCAGTTAAAAGGCGCTGTGACAGACACTGACAATACAACTTCAGTTTTCCCGGAACATTAAATGATGTCACTAAACGGTGACGCCACAACTATTAGAGCATCGTTTACAAGTTTCTGCATGAACCTAACTACAGGTTTTCACACCCTGGGTCAAAAGTAGGTTGTCAGGATGATGGAAAATGTATATGTATATGTAATGTATATGTTACATTAAAAATTAAATTTGTTGTCATAAAAATAAAATACAATCATAGTATATCTGAAAGGTATAAATATGCAAAATATATCTGACTTAAATAATTAACAGATTTAAAGCAGATGTGAGGCACGGCGGTCCGCAAGCAAATTCACGGAAAGGAAACCGAGAACCGAGATCAGGGTTTCTGCAGGTTTTATGAGGGTAAATTTAAGACTTTTTAAAGACCATTTTAAGACCAACTAAAGAACATTTAAGGAAAAAAAATCAAAGGTAAAACAATACAGCAATATGTTCTCTAAGTATAGTTTGAGTTTTATTTTCACCTTCAAATTAGCAGCAATTCAGCATCTAGCAATTGTTTGTTTTTAGTTTGAGTTTTTAGTTTGAAAATGTGCACATTTTACTTTCACTTTCAAATTAGTGGCAATTCGGAGTCAAAGCAGTTGTTTGTTTTTAGTTTGTTTGTTTAGTTACATTTCATTTTGAAACTCTTTTGCCATTGTCTTGTCTTTCTTGGCCCTCTCTTCTTGTCAGTCAGCTCGACTCACTCTCTTCGGGTGATACATGAAATCTGATCTGTGATACGACTGTCATCTGGCACACTGCATTGAGCAGCCGCGTTCAGTTTTAATTGTATTGTCTGTTCTCTAACTGAACTAAATGATTTTTATTATTATAAAAAAAAAAAAAATCAAAACGACAAGTTCTTCTTCGGGTGACTGATAGATGAAGCAGCACATACCACCATCTACCGCGTATTGTTTAATGAATATTGAGCGACCTAAGCCATGTAGCACAGAAATTACGCTTTCGCTTCACTTTAAAATGAAACACGAAGAAACAATCCCTCACGGAAATTAATGCCATGATCATATGAAAAAAGCAGATTAAAAAGTAGATTTAAAAAGATTTAAAAAGCAATTTAAGACTTTTAAAGATTTTTTTAAGACTCGCGGAAACCCTGGAGATGACAGAACGTGCATCCTGTTTGTTTGCTTTATTTTACAAAAGCACAAATGTTCTGTTTTACTGTATGTGCACAAAAATAAAAGTAAACACTTTGCAGTTTCAAATTATGTTTCAAAACTAGTGGAGTATTTTATGCTTCAAGCAAATTTTTGCTCATGTGAAGAGGATGATTTTTTTTTTCTGTCGATATACAAACGTGTGTGAAGTACAAAGCCTAGTCTACATTATAAATAACAGTTTATCATTCAAATACGTTGCGAATATGAAAACATTTGGATTTGTGCCGAATTACAGAGGTACGTGAGCCCAACACCTGGTAATTTAAGCTTTAAGCTAATATATATATATATTTAAATGATTTGTTTTGGAGTCGGGGATCTAACGTATAGCTATGTTTCTAGTGTTTACAATGTTTATAAATTACAATATTTTACTTGATTTGGTATTATTTCTGGTATTAGACTCTCTAAACACTCCACTGCTCACTAAATAATATGTTTTGCGAGCAGTGCACATTTGGAGAGACCGGGTTAAGCAGAGTGAGCACCAATCAATGAGAGTGTTTTTGAACTTAAAAAAGATGATTGGTCAAAAATATGTTGAGGGCCAATACATAACCTCCAAATACATCTATATAACCTGTGCTTGCTCTGTCTCGCATGCACGCATGTACTATCAAGAATGCACTTGTTAATGCCGGATCTTTAAAAACCAAAACGCAAAAATCCAAAACCTGGCATTTTCTGAATCACGATCTGGCTCAAATTAAGCACTGGCTCCAGTATTAACAACAGATAATGAACCTTGTTTTGCAAGCTAGATTTCATTGAAATTCGCTAATGTAACCATATGTTTAGATTGGCATAATGATTTTTTTTTCCAAGAAAAGATAGTTAAAAGTCCCACTAACTTGGTGGGACTATTTTATAAACCACAGGGGGTTTGGGGGCTTGAACTTCCCCGTAAGAAGTCAAAATGAAACTTTGAGAGGTACTTATTGAACAGTTTTACTAGTTTGAAGCACATAGTTTGCATTACTTATCAATTTGTCATAAGATTACATATTACAAGTAGGCATTATCACAATTTTGTTAAAATAATAAATAAATAAATAAATAAATAAATAAATAACAAAATAAACTATTGTTTAACCCTTGTCAATTTGATCTATAACTATATCTATAATTGATCCATAATTGATTTGGTCGGAAATACTTCTTGACCTAAAGGTTATTTTTTTTTTTTATTTTTTTTTTTAATACAAATTTTTGGCACTCTGAGGTGTTATGAAAATACTTTTGCTTAGGCCAGTTTTTATAATGATTAGCATCTTTGCAGGTCAATTTGACCTGCAATTTCATGGTTGAAAAAAAAAAAAAAAATTACATTAATGCATTTGGCAGACACTTCCAAGATAATTGGAATAAATAAATAAATGACTAAATAAATAAATAAATAAATAAACACTGTCAGAAAAAAGGTAAAGTTCTGTCAGTGGGGTGGTACAAAAGTGAAAAGGTGCAAATATGTACTTTTAAAGTACTAATATGTACCTTTAAGGTACTAATATGTAGGGGAAGGTAAGGTACAAAGATGTACCTTTTCACTTTTGTATATATATATATATATATATATATATATATATATATATATATATATATATATAAAATAAACCAAATTGTTGTAATAGTGCTTCTAATATTAAAAAAAAAAAATGAATAAATACATAAATGCATAAATAAATAAATAAATAAATAAAAATGATGTTTTATACTGACTCATGTTGATTTTTGTGGTCACATTATACAAGGATTCTGATTCTTATACTTGTGAAAATGACCTTACAATACCCAAAAATGACAATTCTGTCATTATTATCACTACAAAAGTCTTTAATCTAGTCTCCCACTGATCACATGGTAATAACTTTCAGTTTTAGGGAGGGTTTTTTTTGTCTGTATGTATGACTATGTGTATATGATATGTAAAATTATTTGATAAATGTCATATCAACTGACACACTGGCTAAATTATAAGTCTGATATGACTTTGTTAAACACAAAAGCATATATCTCATTAATCAGAATATTAATGTGCATGATTTATCAGTTCTAAAAAAAGACATCTCATTTCAAAGAGAATCCCCCACGAAAACACGAGAAACTGCATAAATATGTGAACTAAGTGTCACACATTTGAAATCTCAGTCATTTTGTCTCCTGAGATTAAAAAAGCTGCACTTCTAATATGAAATTAGACTAGGTGATAGAGTGACCTTAACTATATTTACATATCCTGTCAAGTCATTTTTTTTTTTCTGCCAGCTTCCAGTGAAAGCACTTAATCGTAGTATTTGATAAAGGGATTACTGAAGCACATTACGCCGCTGCCGAGAAATCTGCCAATTTGATTCGAATATTTCCTGTTTCCTTTTCGCACACGTGGCAGTCTTATTCCTGTAAGTAAAATTCAGCATAATGTGAGGCTGATGCGCGTGTGTGAGTTTCTCATGACCTGGAGTGCAGCCATTATCTGTTTAAAGAGAGACTCTCCAAATCTATAATACCCAAAAAAAAAAGGAAGACTTCTTCCTCCTCGCACTGTCTCCAGAAAAATTACAGAAGTCACTTCTAATTGTAAAAGTAATGACTTACACCTCACTACTTAAGGCAATGGCTTTGCCCAAATTTGTAGTCAGTTTATTGTTTTTTAAAGTAGATACTATTTACTACAGCTTTATTACCTAAATTTCCAAAAAGCGGGAAATAATTTTAAATAATTCGCATGCAAACTCTTTCATACATACATAGTTTCATACCAGAATATGTAGTCAAAATATGTTTACATATATTTGTAATTTTTGATTTTATAAATAAACACACTTTATCTGCAAGTATTACTAATATTTTATCATTTATTTTATTATTTTTAATTTATTTTTATTTTTTCACAATGTTTACAAGTATGAAACTACAGTGTATGTGTGCATATATAATTTATATATTTATATATATAAATTTATGACCTATTCCACTCTAGTTTTTAACTTCTACAAGTGTTTTACTGGTAAAAAAGCTTCATATTATCAGAAGAATTCACAGCTTAATACTGTAAAAAATAGTTAAATTGTGTGATTTCTTTATTAAATACATTTGTGACATTAAGAATATGATTTATGGTTGCATCATCAGGCATATATATATATATATATATATATATATATATATATATATATATAATTAATGACCTGTTCAACTGTAGTTTTCATCAGTTTTTTTTTTCTTGTAAAAAAGTGAAGCTTCATATTTTCTGAAGATATCACGAATGTAAAAACAATTGTGATTCCTTCATTAAATACATTTGTACCATTAAAAATGTTATTTATGATTGCATCAAAAGGCATCACAATTATATATATATTTTAAAAAAACGAATCTTCATATTTTCTAAAGATATCACTGCTTAATAATGTAAAAAATAGTTAAATTGTGTGATTTTTTTTCATTAAATGCATTTATATCATTACGAATATGATTTATGACCGCATCATAAGGCATCAGAACAATATATATATATATATATATATATATATATATATATATATATATATATTATAATTTATGTCAGGTATAATTTATGACCTGTTCAACTCTAGTTTTCATCAGTTTTTTAGTTGTAAAAAAGTGAAACTTCAAATTTTCTGAAGATATCACTGCTTAATAATGTAAAAAATAATTAAATTGTGTGATTTCTACATTAAATACATTTGTATCATTAAAAATGTAATTTATGATTGCATCATAAGACATCAGAACAATATTTAATCTTCAACAAACCTGTTTAAAACACATAAAGAGTTGAGCAATAAACGTAACCCTTTAAGCTAAATCAAGTTTAGTCTCTTGCATTCCTTGCAAAACTGAAATATAATTGCTTAATAATGTTACTATATAAACATTCCAAATTGTGCATCCAAAAACTGCCATTCTGTCCTTTTGAGTCCAAATACAGAAGCAAATGTGCTGAAATCCAAACCTGAGTTTACTCTAAATTCCCATCTGAATGACGATTTGAGGGTTAATAAACCCCGTCACCAAACTTCCACAAGTAAACACGCATGCAAACAGCAAGTCCTTAAAGAGGTTCTCCGAAGCAAAAAGCATTTGCGGAAAAACTCCCCTCAGCAAAAGCCTTGAGCAAATGGCAGATAAACAGCTCACGTCCCCGAAGTCACATTGTCAAGCCCAATTATCAAAGTGCGCATCATAAACAAGCGCAGAACTTTTCATTTGCGCTCCATTCAGGCGGCTCCCGGCAGGAATAGCCTTTGATATTAAAGCAAATAATTATCCAAACAAACAACACTCACACACACACTCACACACACACACACACAGAGAAAAGATCCCCAAATACCTCGAGATGCCCAAAGGAAGCCTGCGGCCGGAGAGATGGGGCGATACATTTCTTCCTCACATTCTCAGCAGCTTCCTCTCTCTGCGGCAGAAAGCAAATGCTTTGAGACTCGGTGGCATATTTAATTAGAAGCAAGCTGTTTGCACTATCAGTGTGAGGATCTACCTCGCCAATCTCTCCTGAGTCAATCTTCCCCATCTCTGATTTTCTTTTATATTTATGCTGGAATATTTAATTGTAGACAAAAGGTTACTCGGGCTGCATTCACTGCACACAGGCAGAATAATCTGCTTTAAAAGGCTTGACATTTCAGGCTTTTGAAAAAGGCTGAAAAAATTATATCCCTGCTTTTGTTAATCAATGAAGTAGAACTCTCCTGAACAAAAGAATTAAATTGCTTGGTTGGTTTAATAAAACCAACAGAAACGGCTGCTTCCTCTGGGCTTTTTTGTGTGGAGATGCGGCGCGTGCGCCCGCCACTGTAATTCCATATGATTTGGGGGCAAAACTCTCATTTTTCGCACGCCGTTGGCTTTCGCCGTCCTTTTCGAGCTCCAGCCGGCGTGCCAGAAGCTCGCGGGGGGACGCGCTCGTCATTAGACGTGACTTTCGCTGACTGCGGCCCCGTCCACTACAATTTACAATTTCTATACTGTCCTTTGCCGGAGGAAAAGCGCTGTAATTATGCAAATGATGGGGGCAATAATTAGGACCTTCAGCCGTTCATTGTGTCGCTGGAGTGAAATCCATCCCGATGGGAAGAACCCTCTGCGTTTTGTCTCGTGTTTCCTGTGAGTCAGCCTGGGTAAACTTGCCAAAGTTGATCATTTCCGCAAAAATAATTAAATGAAATTACGTTATCTGTGGACAGAAGAAGAAAAATCATGGTTTGATGAATCATAATAATCATATCAAAGGTTGAAATTGCAAGGCGTGACTATGAGATAGAAAGTGAACAGTATGACATACTGAGCCATAAATATGGCAAAAAGTCACAATTATGACATGAATCGAAGTAGGAATTGTAAGTTAAAAGTCAAAATTATGAGATACTAAGTCATAATTGTGTTATGAAAGTTCAAAATTATGCGTCATGATTATGAGATAAAGTCCAAATTATGAGATACTGAGCCATAATTATGACAAAAAGCTGAAATTATGACAACAAAAACAATTATGACACAAATCAAAGTCAGAATTACAAGGTAAAAGTCCAAATTATGACATACTAAGTCATAATTATGGTAAAAAAGCTGAAATTATGACAACAAAAGCAAGTCAATATTATAAGTTACATCAATTATGAGACAAAAAGTCAAAATCATGACATATTGAGCCATAATTATGGCAAAAAGCTGAAATTTTGACAACATTAACAATTATGACATAAACCATAAGTCGGAATTGTAAGTTAAAAGTCAAAATTATGAGATACTAAGTCATAATTGTGTTATGAAAGTTCAAAATTATGCCTCATGATTACGAGATAAAGTCCAAATTATGACATACTAAGCCATAATTATAGTAAAAAGCTGGCATTATGACAACAAAAACAATTATGATATAAATGAAAGTCAGAATTATAAGTTAAAGGTCAAAATTATGAGATACTGAGCCATAATTATGACAAAAAGCTGAAATTATGACAACAAAAAACAATTATGACATAAATTTAAGTCAGAATTACAAGTTAAAAGTCCAAATTATGAGATACTAAGTCATAATTATGACAAAAAGCTGAAATTATGACAACAAAAGCAAGTTAATATTATAAGTTACATCAATTATGAGACAAAAAAGTCAAAATTATGACATAGTGAGTCATAATTATGTCAAAAAGCTGAAATTGTGACAAAAGCAATTCTGACATGTCAACATTATAAGTTACATCAATTATTGGATAAAACGTCAAAATTATGAGATACTAAGTCATAATTGTGTTATGAAAGTTCAAAATTATGCGTCATGATTATGAGATAAAGTCCAAATTATGAGATACTGAGCCATAATTATGGTAAAAAGCTGAAATTATGACAACAAAAACAATTATGATATAAATTAAAGTCAGAATTACAACATAAACAGTTATGACATAAGTCAATACTATTAGCTAAATCAATTATGAGACAAACAGTCAAAATTATGAGATACTAAGACATAATTACAACAAAAAGCTGAAATTCTGACAACAGAAACAGTTCTGACATAAATTGAAGCCAGAAATATGAGATAAAAACTCAAAATTATGAAACTGTGAGATAGTAAGTCATAATTATGGTATGAAAGTTTAAAATTATGAGTCATGTTTATGAGATAAAGTCTAAATTCTGACATATTAAGCCATAATTATGGTAAAAAGCTGAAATTATGACAACAAAAACAATTATGATATAAATTAAAGTCAGAATTACAAGTTAAAAGTCCAAATTATGACATACTAAGTCATAATTATGGTAAAAAGCTGAAATTATGACAACAAAAGCAAGTCAATAATATAAGTTACATCAATTATGAGACAAAAAGTCAAAATTATGACATATTGAGCCATAATTATGGCAAAAAGCTGAAATTTTGACAACATAAACAATTATGACATAAATCCAAGTCAGAATTATTAGATAAAAAGTCAAAATGATGAGATCCTAAGTCATAATTATGATATAAAAGTTTGAAATTATGAGTCATGATTTTTAGATGAAGTCTAAATGATGAGATACTAAGCCATAATTATGGACAAAAAGCTGAAATTATGACAACATAAACAATGACATATGTCAGCATTATAAGTTACATCAATTATGAGACAAAAGTCAAAATTATGAGATACTGAGCCATAATTATGACAAAAAGCTGAAATTATGACAACAAAAACAATAATGACATAATTCGAATACAGAATTACAAGTTAAAAGTCCAAATTATGACATGCTAAGTCACAATTATGGTATTAAAGTTAGAAATGAGGAGTCATGATCATATTTATGATATAAAGTCCAAATTGTGACATACTGAGCCATAATTATGGCAAAAAGCTAAAATTTTGACAACAAAAAAAATTATGACATAAATCGAAGTCAGAATTATGAGATTAAAAGTCAGAATTATGAGTCAAAATTATGGTATGAAAGTTCAAAATTATGAGTCATGATTATGAGATAAAGTCCAAACTATGACATAGTCATACAGTAACTATGGCAAAAAGCTGAAATTATGACAACAAAAACAATTATGATATAAGTCAATATTATAAGTTTAGTCAATTATGAGATACTAAACTATAATTATGGCAAAAAGCTGAAATTATAACAACATAAACAATTTTGACCTAAGTCAAGTCAATTATGAGACAGTCTAAACGATGAGATACTAAGCCATTATTAGGGCAAAAAGCTGAAATTTTGACAACATAAACAATAACAAATCGAAATCAGAATTATGAGATAAAAAGTCAACATTTTGAGATACTAAGTCATAATTATGGTATGAAAGTTTGAAATTATGTGTCATGATTGTGAGATAATGTACAAATTATGACATACTAAGCCATAATTATGGAAAAACGCTAAAATTGTGACAACAAAAACAATTATGGCATAAGTCAATATTATAAGTCAATTATGCGACAAACAGTCAAAATTATGAGATACTAAGCCATAATTACGGCAAAAAGATGAAATTATGACACCAGAAACAATTATGACATAAGTCAATAATGGGACAAACAGTCAAAACTATGAGATACAAAGTCATAGTTATGACATAAAAGGTTGAAAATATATTACTCATTATTATTAGATAACAAAAAGAGAAAACAGCAAATTATGACCAAAAAAGTCAAAATTATGAGACACTGTCATAATTCAGACATAAAAGTTAAAATAATGAGTCATGATTGTGAGATAAAAAGTGACAATTATGACAACAAAAATATTTGTAACAATTTGAAAAGATAAGATATGAGATATGAGATAAAATATTACAATTATGAGATACCAAATCATAATTATGGCATAAAGGGTCAACATTATAAGTCATGATTATGAGATTTTAAAAAATGAAAATTATGACGTACTCAGCTATAAGTATGGCCAAAAGCTGAATTGAAATGACATGACAACAAAAACAATTATGACATAAATCAAATCTGAAATTATGAGATTAAAAAGTTACAATTGTGAGGTACTAAATCATAATTCTGGCATAAAAACAGAAATTATGACAAAAAAAAAAAAAAACAATTATGACATAAGTCAATATTATACATCAATTTTGAGACAAACAGTCAAATTTATGAGATACTAAACCATAATTACAGCAAAAAGCTGTGTTATTACATAAAAGGTTGAAAATATTACTCATGATTATGATATAACAAAAAGAGAAAGTTGACCAAAAAAAGTCAAAACTATGAGATACTAAGTCATAATTCAGATATAAAAGTTGAGTCATGATTATGAGATAAAAAGTGACAATTATTACAGTTAAGCCATAATTATGACAAAAAGAAACTCAAATTATGGCAACAAAAACATTTGTATGACATAAAAGGTCAAAGAATATTACTCATGACTGTGAGATAACAAAAGAAAATGTAACATATCAACTTATTATTATGACCAAAAAAGGCAAAATTATGACATAAATCGAAATTATGAGACACTAAATCATAATTCAGACATAAAATAGAACAGTCATGATTATGAGACAAAAGTGACAACTATGACAAATTGAGACATAATTATGGCAAAAGTCCAAATCATGACAACAAAAAATAAGTCATAATTATGAGATTTATGGAAATTCTACATAAAGAAAATGAAGACTATTACGGATTGTTAAACCATAATCAAAACTATGACATGCTAAGTCATAATTATGAGATAAAAGTCATAATTATAACTTAAAGTCAAAAATCTGACATAATTATTACATAAAACGTTGGAATTATGATACGTTGATTATAAAATAAGACTTTTATGCCATATTTAGGACTTCTGTTTAAATGTATGTATATTTTATATAAATGTCTCCATTGCTTTACTAAAATTACTATACTACAATTAAAAAACAAAATCAGCAGAAGTTACGGTACGTACAACAAACTCTGTAAATACATTGTAAACACTTCACAATTATGTTTTTCTTTTTTGAATTACAGAAATTGCATTTATTTATTTGTTTATTTGTTTATTAATAATGTGTTTTGACAACAAGCTTCGATGTTTGTATCAGTGTAAATAGACACTGCCATGACTATCTGCATCATGAGAATGAGATTTTTGCATTACAGTAATTTGAATATAAAACGAAATTGTCATGAAAATATAATAGCCTCTTATGTCTTTTATATACTTATTTTAATATTGATATTGGCGCTCTGTCATAAAGCAGTCCTCTATTCATTAAATATGTTTATGATTCAAATAGATTTCGTCTTTTTTAAATGCTTTCATTCATTCAGATCATTTAGAAATCCTAGGCTTAAATTATATAATGTTTAGTCTGTGATATGTTTTTGTACAAATAGGTTTCCATTTTCAAACTCAGCTTGGACAGCAATCATTGTTACCGTTACTATGGTTACCTTACACTTCTGCACAGAACGAAACCAAGGAGCTCCTTAAAAAAAACTTGTGACTTGCCTTTGCGCTCGCATTTACGACGTCAGTTCGGGCGTTGCGACGTGCTGGCTCGTTTTGCGGCAGGTCGCTCTCTGAAGTTCAGAAGTCACCACAACAACAACACATGAGCCTGACATTTAGCAGTCAGTTATGAATAAAGTTATGATTATAGACGCTCACAACACAGGATCTTAGCAGAGAAGATGGTAAGTGTTTCCTCTTTCACTTTCACCCAGCCTGACGTGATTTTAATGCGTTTATTAAGTAAATTTAGAAGCAAAAGAGAGAGAGAGCATTAGCGCATTGCTAACTGATAGTGACATTCAGTGCTGTTACAGATTGACAGCATGCGCAAAGCATTCATGTTTATAGTGATCTGACATAGAAATACGTTATTTATGACACATAGTATATGTTTATTTATGTGCCATCTTCACAATATAAAACATAAAGCTTCAAATGAAACTTTTGCAATCTGTATATGGGTTAATATTGTGTGCCAGTGTAAATTATGAGAACTGTGAGATATGATTATGATACATGTAATCAATGCTGTGGATGAGAAATAGTCCGTATATAAGGGATGTGTTATGATTGGCGTGTCTGATTTGTGGTTGCATTAAATAATGCAAATTGCCTCTCAATTAATGCAAATTGCACAATCAAGGGTTATTGTTTTATGTGTTTTAGGCTAGTACTATGGTGGCCGTGGGCCTTACCCTGGCAGCAGCAGGGTTTGCAGGTACGATTCCAGCAGAATATGAGAAATCTGCACAGGAACATGATACATATCCACCCGTCGATTAATTAAGCCTGATTGTTTTCTAATGGCCCATTTTTTTACAGGTCGCTATGCAATGCAAGCAATGAAACATATGGAGCCGCAAGTGAAACAAGCTCTGGAAGCATCCAAATCTGCAAGTTATATTTTTCATATGATATAATCCATACTTAATCTTAATAAAGTCATACAATTTGATTTTAACAAATGCAAATTATATATGTGTGACAGGCTTTTGGTAGCGGATACTACAGAGGTGGTTTTGAACCAAAGATGACTAGGAGAGAAGCTTCCCTTGTTCTTGGCGTCAGGTAGTCTTGATCAGCCATTAACCCTGAAACATTTTAGGTTCCACCCTGTTACACAACACTCCAAAATATAGTACAGTGCAGTTGTTTTTTTGTTTTTTTTTTCTCCAACCCTGTTATTTCACATTTCATAATTTCTATCTAAAATCTGCTTAATCTTACTTTACATCATTTAGATTTCCACCATGTTAGGTTCCATCCTGTTACACAACACTCTAAAATGTATTACAGTGTGAGTTTTTTCCAACTCTGTTAGTCCCAGTTTCATATTTTATATCTAAAATCTGCTTAATCTTACTTTAAAACATTTACATTTTCACCATGTAAGATTCCATCCTGCTACACAACACTTTAAATATATTACAGTGTGGTTGTTGTATTTTTTTAACCCTGTTATTCCGCATTTCATAATTTATATCTAAAATATGCTTAATCTTATTTTACATCATTTACATTTTCACCATGTTAGCATCTATCCTGTTATACAACATTCTAAGATATATTACAGTGTAGTTGTTTTTAATAATCCACAACTGACAAAGCAGAAATCTGAGTATTCCATTATGTTGCATTTCATCATTTACGTCCAAAAAGCATTTAAATTTCTAGCATGTTATGTTCCATGCTGTTACACAGTAGTGTATATTACAGTGTTGTTGATTTTAATAAGTCATTAATTTGTAATGAAGATATATGTTCAACTCTTAACGTACAAATTTGAGTGTTTCTTCAACCCTGTTATTCAAATCTTATTTTACATCATTTAGATTTCCACAATGTTAGCTTCCATCCTGTTACACAACACTCTAAAATGTATTACAGTACAGTTGTTTTTAACAACAGTAATCGCAATCAGGGAATAATGCACAACTGTCAAAGTACAAATTTAAGTATTCGTTCAACACTGTAATTTCACATTTCAATCTGCTTAATCTTTATATCATTTACATTTCCACCATGTTAGGTTTCATCCTGTTGCACAACACTCCAAAATAAATTAGTGTAGTCATTTTTAACAACAGTAATTGTAATCAGTGTATAATGCTCAACTGACAAAGTGGAAATCTGAGTATTCCATTATGTTGCATTTCATCATTTACGTCCAAAAAGCATTTACATTTCCACCATTATGTTCCATCCTGTTACACAATAGTGTATATTACGCTGTAGTTGATTTTAATAAGTCATTAATTTGTAATCAAGGAGTATGTTTAACTGTCAAAGTACAAACATGAGTATTCATTCAACACTGTTATTTCACATTTCATAATTTATATCTAAAATCTGCTTAATATTACTTTTCATTATTCACATTTCCACCATGTTTAGGTTTCATCCTGTTACACAACACTCGAAAATATATTAGAGTGTAGTCGTTTTTAACAAAAGTATTATAAAAGAACCTGAGTATTCAACCCTGTTATGCCACATTTCATCATTTTACGACAAAAAAAAAACATTTACATTTACACTATGTTCCATCCTGTTACACAATAGTGTATATTATGCTGTGGTTGATTTTAATAAGTCATTAATTTGTAATTGAGTATGTCCAACTGTCAAAGTACAAATTTGAGTATTCGTTCAACACTGTTATTTCACATTTCATATCTGCCTAATCTTACTTTATTATTTACATTTCCACCATGTTAGTATCCATCCTGTTACACAACAGTATATAATATGATGTAGTTGTTTTTAATAACAGTAATTCATTTGTATTTAAGAAATACGTACAGCTGTCGAGGGAAGAAATTGAAGTGTTTCTTCAGCCCTGTTATTCCACTTATTATTTATGTCTAAAATCTGCTTAATCTTACTTTACATCATGTACATTTCCACCACATTTGGTCCACCCTATTGCACAACAGTGTAGAATATCTTACAGAGTGGTTGTTTTTTTTCAAAACGGTCATTGATATATAATCACATATGTAAAACTGACAAGGTGGAAATTTGAGTTTTCAGCCCTGTTTCACCCCATTTCACTGTTAATTCCATTCTGTTACACAGCAATGTAGAATATTATAGTGTAGTTGTTTTTAACAACATAAGCTGTAATGTACATCTGACAAAGCAGAAATTTGAGTGTTTCTTCAACCTGTTACTTCATATTTAATTTATTTCAAAAATCTTTTTAATCTTACTTTACAGCTTTTCCACCAAGTTTAGTCCCAGTTACACAACAGCGTAGAATATATTACAGGCTAGTTGTTAATAATGGTTATTAATTTGTAATCAGAGAATATGTACAGCTGTAGAAATTTAAATTTGAGTGTTTTTTTTTTTTTTTTTTTCTTCAACCGTTACACCACATTTTCACACATTTGTGTATTATAAAGTCACAATTTCTCAGAATTGTGACTTAATTTATCAGAAATGCAAGTTTGTCTTGCAATTCTGACTACTTAACTGCAATTACAAGTTATCACAATTCTGAGAAAAAAGTGAGAATTGCAGGTTTATATCACACAATTTTGACTTTATTTCTCTCAAGTTTATCTCAAAATTCTGAATTTGCAATTGAACTTGCGAGAAAAAAGTCTGAATTGTGAGATAAAAAGTAGCAAATACCTTTTTCAACTTTTTTTATTCAGTGGTGGAAACAGGCTTCCACACATAAGAGAACTGATAACTATAGCGATTACCATAATCTATAGTTTTAATCATTCCAGTTCTTCAAGAATAGTTACGTGCGCATACACTCTACAAAGTTTGACCCATGTGCATTTCTTAAAGTTTTCATTCTCTTTTCCTTAGTCCTACCGCTAACAAAAACAAGATCAGAGAGGCACACAGAAAACTAATGGTTTTAAACCATCCTGACCGAGGTGAGACTTCATTTTTCGTAAAATGCAAAAGCTACAAAACTCTGCTGGATCAGAATTCCTCTGAACTGTCAGTGTGATTTGTTTCTTCGGCAGGTGGATCCCCATATCTGGCGGCGAAAATCAACGAGGCTAAAGATTTACTTGACGGACAAACGAAGAAATAGATCTTCATCGAATGTTTAAACGAGCCCCTGTCTGATGCACTTGAATTCCTACGTGATCATTAAACACCATGTTGTCATCTAGATCTGATCTCCATTTGTATGAAAATGAATTTTATTGTTGTAAAATTTGCATGGGGAATCTTTTGTCCTCACGCGAATGGATTCCACCCATTCAAATGCACCAAAGTTATCAGACGTTTACAAAACAACGAAAGACAAAAACAACAGATGCACCAACTTTGAAAGGTTGGCTGGAAGATCAAATGTTTATTTATGAACTACCTGCATACAAAACATATTGCACATCAAACAACCAGAATGATCTTAAAAAAAACCCATAAGGACTAACGAACGTAGTTTACAGAACAGAACATCTGGAAATTGATCTTTCAGTAGTCCAAATTTGTAATCGGCGTGCTAAGAAGTTCAGGCAGTTTAGTGTTAAAAACCACTGCGTCGTTAATTTTAAATACTGTACATTTTAAAATAAATAAACCAAAAAAGAAAACAAAACAAAAGGCTCCTTTAGCGAAACAGTCTCGGTTGCCACCGTTACAACAACCCAACAGGCAAAGGATGAAACCAATCAATCGTTCAGAAAGTGTTTTACATACAGCATTTAAAATGGACAGTTAGCAGACCAGTTTCCAGACTAACATTATTCTAAAGGTCAAGAAATGACTATTCAGTGCAAAACGTCCTCTCTTTTTTTTTTTTTTTTCCCATAACCCCTCGTGAAGAAGTGGTTGCATATTAAAACGTAACAAAAAGCAGCTAAGGATGTCTGGGAGTCTTTCCGTATTCAGACAAGTTGTTGCTGTTGTTTTTTTTTTTCTGTTTGTTTGCTCTATAGCCAGCCAACATAATATGTTGAAACTACGCTCTGAAGGCACAACATCTGATCAGGAACACAGGTGTGACTTAAGGTTGTTTTTTTTTTTTTTTTTTTTTTTTGTCTCATAATTTTTTTTTTCCATTGTAATTATCTGTTCCATAGTGAAGGAACTGAAAAGTGCAATCGAGAATGTGGAAGTCCGTACGTCTATCTTTGGCAAGCTTGTACAAGCACTATTGTAAATCGTAAAGGTTATGAGTTTGGAGAAATGAACCGAACTGATTAGGAGACTCCGTTGACGACGGCTGGCTTGGCTTTGGGCGTCTTCTCGGCGGAAGCGTGTGACGTTTTGCTCTGATCGTCTGCTTTGGTGGGGCCGTTGCTCACGGCTTCAGTCG
Source organism: Cirrhinus mrigala (assembly GCA_036247105.1). Classification (NCBI taxonomy): domain Eukaryota; kingdom Metazoa; phylum Chordata; class Actinopteri; order Cypriniformes; family Cyprinidae; genus Cirrhinus; species Cirrhinus mrigala. The sequence goes on from CM070028.1 coordinate 2,549,536, forward strand.
GGCTGTGCTCCGATATGAAGTCCACTTGACCCTGCGGACGACGCAAAACCGCTGCGATTAAAAGCAGAGCTCTTCACTCAGCCGCAGTCTAAATACAGCACCTGGACCAATGGGTTTCCATGCTTACCCCACTTACTACTGAATAAGTGTTTTTACAAAATTAAATCAATATCCTATTAATATAACCTTAGAGTAGAGATGCACCGATATAATTAAATATAATAAAACATTTAGGCTACATTATAGTAGATACATGATAAATAAGTGATATTAAACTAAACAACATTTTTACAAACTGTAGAAAACAAATGGTTTGTATAAGTTACAAGTTCATTTGGCCATTACAACCTTAATGTGTTACTTTGGTATCACTGACATACTATTATTTAAAGTTACATTTATCATTTTAAATTTTATACTAGTTTTTATTTTTATATCTTTTCATTGACCGTGTTTCTTTTCCATTGAGTACATCAAGTTAACAAAATGAGAAATGTCTATTATAAGTACTTCTTTTGTTTCAGTTAACTGAAATAACCCTAAACATGATAATCTACTGCACAAAAAAAAAAGTGTGTGTGTATATATATATATATATATATATATATATATATATATATATATATATATATAATACTATATCATATTTATTATATCCTTGTCATTATTATTTTTATAATATATCATATTTAATATACATTTAAATATATAAATATGCCTTGTCATTTTATTATTTATTTATTATTGTTTTTTAATATATATTATATTGTTTTTATGAATTTTTAATTAAGTTTTAGTGCACCAAGTTACAATAAAAATGAGAAACAACAAACAAATAAATATTATATATATATATATATATATATATATATATATATATATATATATATATATATGGGAAATGTACTGCACGAAAGATATATACAAATAATCCTTGTCATTTTAAGTATTATTATTTTTTGTCTATATCATTTTTTTATATATATTTTTTTAATTTAGGTTTAGTACAAGTTAAAATAAAAATCAGAAATGTTGACTTCGGCATCAAACTGAAACATACATAGATATATATTTCAAAAATTATATATATATATATATATATATATATATATATATATATATATATTATATATGAAAAATTTATTTTTAATAAAAAATGATTAAAAGTAACATTTCGTTATTGTTGTCTGTATAAATATGGGAAATGTACTGCACAGAGATATATATAAATAATCCTTGTCATTTTAAGTATTATTATTTTTATGTCTATATAGTTTTTTTATATATATATTTTAGTACAAGTTAAAATAAAAATGAGAAATGTTGACTGGCATCAAACTGAAACATACATATATATTAAAAAATATAAAAATCTAAATAAATATAAATATGAAAAATGCATTTTAATTAAAATTATGTTCATGTTATTATAGGTAACATTTCATTGTTGTTGTTTTAGTTAACTAATTGATCACAACATGATAATGTGCTTTATTTTATATATATATATATATATATATATATATATATATATATATATATATATATATATATATATATATATATAGGGTTATTAGGGTTTTTTGTTTTTAAATATGTCTATATTGGGTTTTTTTTATTAATTTTTAATTAATTTTAGTACATCAAGTAAATGAAATAAAAATGAGAAATGTTGCCTTGGCATCAAACATAAACAAAAAAATATATAATATAAATATTAAGAAATATATAAAAATATAAATATGAAAAACATATGTTTAGTTAAACTTAATTAAAAGTAACATTTTGTTGTTTTAGTTAACTATAATAACCCTGATCACATGATAATGTACTGCACAAATATTCCTTGTCATTTTATTTATTTTATATGTATATATAATTTTTATACATTTTTAATTATATAATATATTTTAATTTGTAATATAATATATAAAATATATAAAAATATAAATCAATATAAATGTAACAAATGTATTTTTAGTTTAAATTTATTATAAGTAACATTTTATTGTTGTTTTAGTTCACACAAATATGTATAAATATTCCTTTTGAAATGTGCTATAGATAAAAAAGACAGATGAATTGCAAAAACGAAGTTAAATGGCACATCTTTGCCATAATCTCTTTCTATCCCTTAAAATAAGCAGAAACAATTTAACTATAAACATTTAATCTCCCTCTCTCTCTTTATAGACAGATAGATAGATAAATAAATGTCAATCATCATTATTAAATATCATTAATATTGTGCACCCGTTCTTCAATTTAAAACTAATCACAGAGAGAAATAAAACAAGAAATATAGTCACCATATCCTTTTTGTTCTTCCTCAAATCTCTTGGGTTTCTCTGTCTGCTCTGAGATTCGGCTCGTGATATGTAGTCAGCCACTGTAACTGCAAGAGACGCCAATGATTTCACTTACAAAACAGCTTTAGTATTCTTAAAACGAAATATAGGAACAGACCAACAGTTAAGTCCTGAAATCTTGCCCTTACAACTGTTTGCAAGACACAAGAAAACTCAAACCTGTGTGGATCATCGTTCACTTCCAGGTTTGAGGTTTCTTCTGTCTTGCAAAATTTGTGTATGTGCATGTATAATAGAGATTCAATAACAGGTGTGGAAAGGAAGATTCACTTTCCCTGTAGAAAAAGGCAGCTGGACGATGAGCAAATATCAGAATCCTGTAGGTAAACGACTCCTTTGAGGTAAAAGACCTACATGCTTTTACATAAACCATGCAAATTAATACCTACAGCATTAAAAACAATGTTATTTGCTATTGAGCAACCAGTTTAAATTCATGAGTTCCAGATGAACATCCAGTGCCTTAAAGGAGAAGTCCACTTCCAGAACATTAGTGAGTACATTATCTGTAAATCGTTGTTCTGGAAGTGGACTTCTCCTTTAAAGAATGAACAAATAGTTTCCTCAAGAGAAACCTTTCTTTATTTGCCACAGGCTGTTGTGATCTCGATCATGGGGGTTTAGTTTGAAGTCCTGATGTTATTGCAGGCGATCAGTGCCGTGCAGTTTGGATCACTCAAAGCCAGTGTTAATTCATACGGGTACCTGGCTGCCTCTCCTCGGGAGGGCGGAAACGGCGGCGGCGGCTACGATTGCGCCGCTGGGGTTTAGCTTCAGCATCATCTACAAGAGACCGGTGCAAAGCCTGACCTTAAATATTGACAACTTTTTTTTCCAAGCTGGTTGCAGACTGTGGAATTTGTCATGTTATCAACTCCAACTAATTGAAGAAGTCAATAAACGTAAAAATCTACATTTATTTTAATCTGCAACTATATACTGTTAATTTGTGATTATAAATTGCGAACAAGTTGTTGGTTTAGCAATACGTGTATGTACTGCAGATGAATTTGTTTCTAGACTTCATTTTAGATAGTAGGATACATATCCTGCTTACCGAGCCCGTTCTCACTGAGGGAGGCGTTGTCGGACTCGCTCATGCCGTCCATGACTGTGGTGTCTTCGTCCGTGCGGCGACGGCGGGAGCGTCTGCGGCGGTTGATGTTCACCTGGGACTCGCTGGCGTCCGTGTCTGCTGTCTGATCCGTCTCGGTGTTGTCCAACAGACTGTATGGGTTTCCATCTGGATCTTTCAGGACTGACATGAAAGACGAGAACTAAAATGAGTATTTACTGTGCAATACAACATGTATGTGGAAAAAAAGAACAAACTGATTTTATTTTAATTGTCAGTGCTGCTCAAATGTTTTAATGTTTTTTTTTTTTTTTTAAAGGAATCTCTTCTGCTCACAAAGCCTGCATTTATTTGATCCAAAAACCAGCAAAGGCAATAATATTGTGATATTTTTACTATTTAAAATAACTACTTTCTATTTGAATTTACTTTAAAATGTAATTTATTCCTGTGGTCAAAGCTGAAATTTCAGCATTATTACTCCAGTCTTCATGCTAGAAACATGATAATCATTCTAGAATTGTGGTAGTAACATGCTAGTAACTTGCTAATCATGCTAGAATCATGCTAACATGCTAGTAACTTGCTAATCATGCTAGAATCATGCTAGTAACTTGCTAATCATGCTAGAATCATGCTTACATGTTAGCAACATGCACATCATGTTAGAAACATGCTAATCATGCTAGAATCGTGGTAGCAACATGCCAGTAACTCGTTAAACATGCTAACAACATGCTAGTAACATGCCAGTCATGTTAGAAACATGCTAGCAACATGCTAACAACTTGCTAATCATGCTAACATGTTAGTAACATGCACATCATGTTAGAAACATGCTAATCATGCTAGAATCGTGGTAGCAACATGCCAGTAACTCGTTAAACATGCTAACAACATGCTAGTAACATGCCAGTCATGTTAGAAACATGCTAGCAACATGCTAACAACTTGCTAATCATGCTAACATGTTAGTACATGCACATCATGTTAGAACATGCTAATCATGCTAATCGGTGCAACATGCCAGTAACTGCTACAACTGCATGCCAGTCATGTTAGAAACATGCTAGCAACATGCTAACAACTTGCTAATCATGCTAACATGTTAGTAACATGCACATCATGTTAGAAACATGCTAATCATGCTAGAATCGTGGTAGCAACATGCTAGTAACTCGTTAAACATGCTAACAACATGCTAGTAACATGTTAGTCATGTTAGAAACATGCTAGCAACATGCTAATCATGCTAGAATCGTGCTAACATTCTAGTAACATGCAAATCATGTTAGAAGCATGTTAATCATGTTAGAATCATGCTACCAACATGCTAATAAGATGTTAGTAACTTGCTAATCATTATATCAACCATAAAACTTAAAACTTTTAAAAACTTCTTAAACTCTAAACTTTTTTTAAACTTTTCAAACTTCCTGGTCCAGCTTTCTCAAGCCAACTTAAAGTTTTTCTTGACAAACTTTTATCTAGTTATTATTATTATCAGTATTTAAAACAGTTGAGTACATTTTTCTCAGGATTCTTTGATGAATATAAAGATTCAAAGATCAGCATTTATCTGAAATAAAAAGCTCCAGTAACATTATACACTATACCATTCGAAAGCTTGGAGTCTGGAAGCAAGGATGCTTTAAATTGATCAAAAGTGATGATAAAGACATTAATAATGCTACAAAAGATTTCTATTTCAGATACATTCTACTCAGCTGTTTTTAACACAATAATAGTAATAATCAATGCTTTCTGCATATTTCTGAAGGATCATGTGACACTGAAGACTGGAGTAATGATGCTGAAAATGTAGCTCTGGTCACAGGAATAAATTACATTTTAAAATATATTAAAATAGAAAGCAGTTATTTTAAATAGTAAACATATTTTTAAAATTGTACTGTTTTTGCTGTACTCTGGATCAAATAAATGCAGGCTTGGTGAGCAAAAGAGACTTTCTAAAAAACAAAAAAAAAAAAGAAAAAACATTAAAAATCTTACCTTTCAAAAACTTTTGACTGCGGGAGTATATATAGTTTATTATTTATATTAGATTTTTTTTTTTTTTTCAGATAAAAATGGATATTTAATTGTTTCTGCTTGCAGATTTAAAAAAAAATAAAATAAATAAATTATATATATATATATATATATTGTGGGCACAAATGAGGAATTTGTTCCAGCAATTTATTAATTTGTTCCCTCATTTTAATTAAAAAAGATGGTCATATTGTACTAATTAATTTCATTAAGTGTATGAAAAAGTACATAATATAGGAGATGTGGACAGAATCACTAAAAATATTTCCCTTTTGTAAAAGAGATCTTTAATCTCAGAAAGTTTTTTTTTTTTTTACCTGGTTAAATAAAGGACATGATGATGATGAAGAATATTTTATGCCTTCATTTGATAACCAAAATAATAAAGTTAGTAAAAATAAACTTTAATAAATTAATATTATTACTAATAAAGTTGCTTTTATGCATTCAAATAATTTGCTAACAATAAAACAGAAGGTGAGAAAAACTAAAACATTTCATAGGGCCCTAAACATGTAATTATTGTTAAGCTATTAATAAATTGATGTTAAATTGTATAAGTTTCATCATTTTAATTAATTAGACTTGTTTTTTTTTTTTTTTTTTTTTTCAATAATACAGTTAATTTAAACATAAAAGCACATCACAAGGAATTGTTACATTTTCAGTTGATATTTTAAAAGATTACATTTTTATATACATTAATTTTACATTTTTGTTTTTTACATTAATTTTGATCACCACTATTTTTCATAATAAATCTGTATTAAAATAAAATCAACAAAAATTAAACAGACAACACAAAATCGTTAAAACTTTGATAAATTATTAAATTCTTGAAATTATATATTAATTTCTTTAAGCCATTCAAATAGAATCCAGAAAAAAATAAAATGAAAAACACTGAATTTGGAAATTAAAAATTGAATTAAAATTGAATTTGTGGCAAAATGAAACATTTCACATTGCCCTAAAATCCGTGCTGGTGAGTAAAATGAGTTCCTGATAAAAGGCTGAGGGAAGCCAGAATACCTGAGCTGATGGAGTTGGACGCCCCTCTTCCTGAGCCGCGTCCTCGGCCCCCGGGTCCTCCGCGTCCCCTGCCCCGGCCCTCTCCCGGTCTCCTCCTGCTGTCTCTCTGCTGTCTGGGGTTGCGCTCGGGCTCCTCTCCTGCCATGGACCAGTCGCTCAGCTCTTCCTTGCGCTCAGAGTCGGTCTCTGAGGCGTACGAGTGCTCAGAGTTGGTGCCTGTGCAGGACAAATATGTTGTAGAAATTAGTGGTCGTTTGGCTGGTATGTTGTAAATGGTGATAGCGAGCAGGACTTTTCATTTAACAGCACTGATAGCATCCCATTGTCCAAAATTTAGCAAAAACTACCAATTTTCAAACAGAAGCCCTACCGTAGCCGGACGTGTAGCCGGGCCCCCGGCGGCCGCGGCCCCTGCCGGAGTACGAGCGGTTGATATGGGTGTTGGATGTGCTCTCTTCGGTGGCGTAGCCCTTGTCCTTATCGGCGGGTCGGTTTGGGGCGGGCCTGTAGCCCATCCCGATCTGCCGCAGCTGCTCGTCAATCTGCAGCCGTTCCAGTCGCAGCTGCTCCACCTCCTGCGCAACACAAACAAGCGCTTGAGTTCCTCAAACACATCAGCGCCTTTCATCGCTACGGCCTATGGGTTTCTAATACTCACGTTTAGGTAAGCAATGTGGTATTCCAGTAGGACCTGTACGTTGCTGATACTCTCCTTCGTACCAACAAATGTAAACGGCACCATTCCCTTAAAAAAAACAGAGTAAATGCATTATTAGATGTGTGTATATTGATCTGTTATGCTTTTTCGTGCTACTTTCAGGTGACGTACTTCCTGTCGGGGGAGTTTGTTGTCATTGTCGCCTTCGATGCGCACTCTCACCACGCCAGATTTATCCACGATCTCTTGGATAACCTTACCGTTTTTTCCAATAACCTTTCCTACAAAGGGAAAATTTGATTTGTTAATATAATTTTACCAGGTAAAGTCAAACATGATAAAATTTACCCTATTTCCTGCCTTTGTGTTCTCTCACAAAAGTCTTGGGTTTTGCCTTGGCAGCTAACTGAAATAAGTTTGTTGAAATATTTAAATGACTAAACCTGACATTAACATAAATTAATGCAAAAAAAAAAATAATAATAATAATAATTAAAAAGAAAAAAGAAAAAAAAAAATCAGTGATAGAAATATAGCTAGAATAAAGTAAAATATAAATTCATATGAAAAACTTAATAGTAAAAATAAATAAATAAACAAAATTAGAAATTTTGCCCTGGCAACTAACTGAAATAAGTTTTTGGTGAAATATCCCAAAATTAAAATAAATTAATGCCAGAACATTATTAAAAAACAAAAAAAAAAAAAACAAAAAAAAAAGCGAATAGTTTGAGTAGAATTGTTACACTAAAGTGTTGTTACTGTTAAATAAAACAAAAAACGTAAAAAAAAAAAAAAAAAAAAAAATCAGTAATAGAAATATAGCTAGAATGAAGTAAAATATAAATATATGAAAAACTTAATAGTAAAAACACATAAACCAAATTAGAAATTTTGCCCTGGCAACTAACTGAAATATGTTTGTTGAAATATTACAATTACTAAACCTGAAATTAAAATAAATTAATGCCAAAACAAAACCCATTAAAAAAAAAAAAAAAAAAAAAAAAAAAAAAATCACAAATAATTTTCAGAGTAAACTGTTGCACTAAAGTGTTGTTACTGTTGAATAAATCAAAAACCTAAAAAAATAAATAAATGAATAAACAAAGTCTGCGATAGAAATATAGCTAGAATAAACTAAAATATAAATATATGAAAAACTTAATAGTAAACATAAATAAATAAACAAAATTTAAATTACTAAACCTGAAATTAACAAATTAATGCCAAAAAAATATATATTAAAAAAAATAAATTAAAAAAAATAGTTTTCTGAGTTTGGTTGCACTAAAGTGTTATTACTGTTAAATAAAACAAAAACTTAAAAAAAAAAAAAAAATTATAAAAAAAAAATTCAGTGATAGAAATATAACTAGAATGAAGTAAAATATACATATATAAAAAACTTGATAGTAAAAATAAATAAATAAACAAAATTATAATAAATAAATGAATGAAAAAGAAGTTTTGCCCTGGCAACTAACTGAAATAAGTTTGTTGAAATATTACAATTACTAAATCTGAATTAAAAATAAATTATAGCCCAAAACAAATTAAATAAATAAAAAATAAAATAAAATAAAAAAATGATAGATAACAGTTTTCAGCAAAAAATCATCAAAAAAAAAAGGGATAGAAATATATCTAGAATAAAGTAAAATATAAATTCATATGAAAAACTGTTAACACTTTACAATAAGGTGTCATTTGTTAACATTAGTTAATGTATTAACTAACATGAATGAACAATGAACAATACATTTATTACACTATTAATTAATCTTAGTTAATGTTAGATAATAAAAATACAGTCGTTCATTGTTTATTCATGTTAGCTCACAGTGCATTAACTAATGCTAACAAACACAACTTGTGATTTTAATAATGTATTAGTAAATACTGAAATTAACATTAACTGAGATTAGTAAATGCTGTAGTAGTATTGTTCATTCTTAGTTCATGTTAACTAATGTAGTTAACTAATGAACCTTATTGTAAAGTGGTACCGAAAAACTTAAATAAATAAACCAAATTAGAAACTACAATTAAAACTGAAAATATTAAGTGAAGATAACTGAATACTTCGAACAACATCATAATATAGGACAATTATTATACACTTCAAACGTCAAGCTTTATACAATCAGTTTAAAAATTAAAAAAAAAAAAAAAAAAACAAACACATACCAACAAGATTGCGAGGAATCTGCACTGAATCTTCCAGAAACTCCAGATAATTCCTTGCCTTCTGTACGGCCTCGGCACTCTGTAATGTAATATTTAAGAATGCACGGTATCTGTTACAAAGAACAGGTCTGATGCAATGACAGCGAGCGCAGAAAGCTGACGCACCTCTCCGTAAATCCTGAAGGTTCCCGTCTCCTCGTCCAGTTCGATGGCGGTCACTCCCGCCACTTTTCTGGCCTGCTGGATGTTACTGCCGTGGCTCCCGATGGCGAGACCCATCAGGTCTTCTCTCACAGTGAACTCCTCTTGAAACGCAGAGGCCAACTGCTTCGTACTCTACAAACACACAGACGTTTTCACACTGAAAATGTCAATCAAAGTTCAGAGCTATTGTTATCATTAGAGTTCTGTCTAAAGTAACACTGGCTCACTGTTTATTTATACATTTTGAATAGAAAACAGTGTGAAAATCCCTACATTAATTAAGTTGGCTTGAGAAAGCAACTTACTGATCTGCTATATAAGCTGCTGCTGCTGCTTCTGAGCCAAAACTTAGTCAGTATCTCCTCCTAGAGCTTTAAAGCTACAACCACCAAACTCAGGTCAGACCTTCAGACTGGTCTGAAGTTAGTCGCTATATCTTTTCTAAAATTACACTGACTTTCATTGAGGGGGTGAAAACTTTTATACAAACAAGAGACTTACGGTGCATCTAAACTGTTTAACTCCCCACTTAACAAACGCTCTACAACATGCTAGTAACTTACTACTCTTGATGGCAACATTCTAGTATCTTGCTAATCATGCTAACAATATGCTATTAACTTACTAATCATGTTAGCAACATTCTAGTATCTTGCTAATCATGCTAACAATATGCTATTAACTTACTAATCATGTTAGCAACATTCTAGTAACTTGCTAATCATGCTAACAATATGCTAGTAACTTGTTAATCATGATAACATTCTAGTAACTTGCTAATCATGCTAACAACATGCTAGTAACTTGCTAATCATGCTAACAACATGCTAGTATTTGCTAATCATGTTAATCATGCAAACAACATGCTAGTAACTTGCTAATCATGTTATCAACATTCTAGTAACTTGCTAATCATGCTAACAATATGCTAGTAACTTACTAATCATGATAGCAACATCCTAGTAACTTGCTAATCATGTTAATCATGCTAACAACATGCTAGTAACTTACTAATCATGTTAACATCATGCTAATCATGTTAACATTCTAGTAACTTGTTAATCATGCTAACAACATGCTAGTAACATGCTAATCATGTTTGCAACATGCTAGTAACTTACTAATCATGATAGCAACATTATAGTAACTTGCTAATCATGCTAACATGCTAATAACTAGCTAATCATGTTAGCAACATTCTAGTAACTTGCTAATCATGCTAACAACATGCTAGTAACTAGCTAATCATGCTAACAACATGCTAGTATTTGCTAATCATGTTAATCATGCTAACAACATGCTAGTAACTTGCTAATCATGTTAGCAACATTCTAGTAACTTGCTAATCATGTTAATCATGCTAACAACATGCTAGTAACTTACTCATCATAACATTCTAGTAACTTGCTAATCATGCTAACAACATGCTAGTATTTGCTAATCATGTTAATCATGCTAACAACATGCTAGTAACTTACTAATCATGATAACAACATTCTAGTAACTTGCTAATCATGCTAACAATATGCTAGTAACTTATTAATCATGTTAACATCATGCTAGTAACATGCTAATCATGCTAACAACATGCTAATCATGTTAACATTCTAGTAACTTGCTAATCATGCTAACAACATGCTAGTAACATGCTAATCATGTTTGCAACATGCTAGTAACTTACTAATCATGTTAACAACATTATAGTAACTTGCTAATCATGCTAACAACATGCTAGTAACATGCTAATCATGTTTGCAACATTATAGTAACTTGCTAATCATCTTAATCATGCTAACAACATGTTAGTAACTTACTAATCATAATAACATTCTAGTAACTTGCTAATCATGCTAACAACATGCTAGTAACTTACTAATCATGATACCAACATTATAGTAACTTGCTAATCATGTTAATCATGCTAACAACATGCTAGTAACTAGCTAATCATGCTAACAACATGCTAGTAACTTACTCATAATAACATTCTAGTAACTTGCTAATCATGCTAACATGCTAATAACTAGCTAATCATGTTAACAACATGCTAGTAACTTGCTAATCATGCTAACAACATGCTAGTAACTTGCTAATCATGCTAACAACATGCTAGTATTTGCTAATCATGTTAATCATGCTAACAACATGCTAGTAACTTGCTAATCATGTTAGCAACATTCTAGTAACTTGCTAATCATGCTAACAATATGCTAGTAACTTACTAATCATGATAGCAACATTCTAGTAACTTGCTAATCATGTTAATCATGCTAACAACATGCTAGTAACTTACTCATCATAACATTCTAGTAACTTGCTAATCATGCTAACAACATGCTAGTAACTTACTCATCATAATAACATTCTAGTAACTTGCTAATCATGCTAACAACATGCTAGTAACTTGCTAATCATGTTAGCAACATTCTAGTAACTTGCTAATCATGCTAACAATATGCTAGTAACTTGTTAATCATGATAACATTCTAGTAACTTGCTAATCATGCTAACAACATGCTAGTAACTTACTCATCATAATAACATTCTAGTAACTTGCTAATCATGCTAACAACATGCTAGTAACTTGCTAATCATGCTAACAATATGTTAGTAACTTACTAATCATGTTAACATCATGCTAGTTACATGTTAATCATGCTAACAACATGCTAGTAACATGCTAACAACATGCTAATCATGTTAACATTCTAGTAACTTAATCATGCTAACAACATGCTAGTAACTTACTAATCATGCTAGCAACATTCTAGTAACTTGCTAATCATGCTAACAACATGCTAGTAACATGCTAATCATGTTTGCAACATGCTAGTAACTTGATAATCATGTTTGCAACATTCTAATGTCTTGCTAATAAAGCTAACAACATGCTAATCCACATTGTATATCAGCCTATAAAAATGCAAACAACAATCAAACCATGCTAAAACATGCTAACAACATGTTAAGTTATGTAAGCATGTGCTGAGTCATGATAGCAACCTCAAATTTCATACTTTTACAACTGCTTCAAACTTTCAGACCAGGCTTTCTCAAGCAAACTCAAAAGTTTGCTCTCAACTTTACTCATCTAGTTACAATTTACAATGGCATTACCTCGAGATGTTTGGTGGCCTCTTCGTTGCGGGACATGAGCATGAGTTTAGTGCGAATGCTGCGTAAATGCATGTCACTCAGCAGGGAGACGCGCTTGACGGTGGCTTCGTTCATGGACTGGTGTTTGGAGAACATAATGTTCATTAAGCCTTTGATATATTTAAACCTACTTACAGAAGTGTCGAGGTTAATTGGGACTCACCAATACTGTCAGTTCACTTCGCTCCGGGCTGTAAACAATCCGAATGGCTCCAACCGCCTTTTTGAAGTCTTTGTGGGCTTGTTCACTCTCACATCTAACAAAGAAGAAGTGAGTTCATGGTTTTAACTAACACCAATGCAAAAGATAATTTATAAATATACGTCACAATCTAAGCCAAAAAAATTAAAATGAATTAAATATTTAAAAAAAGAAATTGTATATATTTGCGATAATTAAGCATATTTTTTAAAAACCATTCTCATTCTAGGGTGGTGATCCTCATTACTTCAAAACAGCATTTTTTGTGGTTTTAAATTAGATTTTTGGCCTGTTTGCCTTTATTAGACAGGACAGTGTGGGAGGTGACAGGAAATAATGGGAGAGGATCAGGAAAGGACTTCACCGCCCACAAAGCTAAAGCTCTGACTGACAGTTTTTATGGACACAAGTGGGAAATTGTGCAAAAGGTTGCAAAACATTCCAATAAGAATGTTTATGATGTAATCAGCTTATGATTAAATGTAAAAAAAATAAATAAATAAATAAATGAAAATCTCTCATAAGCTTATTTAATTTATTTTTTATTAACTTTATTCTTAGGAAAGAAAGGAAAAACGGGAAATAAATAAAAACTAAAACTAAACTACAAAGAAATTAAACCTAAATAGAAAGTGAAAATATAAAAAGAAAAGCTAATTCAAATGTTTACAAATGTATTTACAACTTCAAAGAATGTTATTTTTTCTTAATATTTACATTAGAAAATACACTTATTATTTTTATATAAAATATTTTATTATTTTTATAAAAAAAAAAAAAAATTTTAAATAGAGACTGAAAATATTAAAAAGCCAGTTTATTTAAAAATGCAAAGATACAATTGATATAAATACAATTTCAATATTTTATATGCAAATATTTTATATTTTTAATGTATATTTTATTTAAAATTTTAAAGAACTAGAAAAAAGGTAAATAAATAAAACTAAAACTTAATTACAAATAAATTAAACCTAAATAGACTGAAAATATAAAAAATAAACTAATTTAAATGTTTACAAACGTATTTACAAATTCTGATTATTTTTTAATATTTACATTACAAAATACAATTTTAATATTTCGATATAAAAATATTTTATTTTTATTGTAAAAAAATATTTTATTTTAAAATAGAGACCGAAAATATTAAAACATTTACAAATGTATTTACAAATATTTTTTTTTCAATATTTACATTACAAAATAAATTATAGATACATTATAGATACAATTTTAAAATTTCTATAAATATTAAATATTAAAAAGCCAAGTAAACATTTACAAATTTATTTACAACTTTAAAGATTTTTTTTTAAATATTTACATTAAAAATACATTATAGATACAATTCATTTAAATACAATTTCATTATTTTTATATAAATATATTTTTTATTATTGTTTATATTTCAACATATACTTTATTTAAAGAAAACTAGACAAAAGATAAATAAATAAAAACTAAAACGTAACTGCAAATCAATTAAACCTAAACAGAGACTGAAAATATACAAATAAAACTAATTCAATGTTTACAAATTTATTTACAAATTCAAAGAATTAGTTTTTTATATTTACATTACAAAATACAATTTTATTATTTTTATATAAAAATATTTAATATTATTTCTATTTAAAATATATTCTGTTTTTTAAAAAGACTGATAATAGTAAAAAGCTCAGTCAAACATTTACAAATTTATTTACAAATTTAAAAAAAAATAGTTCTTTTTAAATACTTACATTACAAAATACAATTTTAACATTTCACTATAAAAATATTTTATAATATATTATAATATTACAAAATACATTATAATTCATTAAAACAATTTCAATATTTTTATATAAAAATATTTCATATTATTGTTTATATTTTTAAAGTATATTTTATTTTTTATTTTTTTTTAAGAAAACTAGAAAAAGATAAAAGATAAAAAACTAAAACTTAAATTACAAATCAATTAAATCTAAATGGAGACTGAAAATATAAAAATAAAACTAATTCAAACGTTTACAAATTTATTTACAAATTCAAATAATTCGTTTTTTTATATTTACATTACAAAATACAATTTTAATATTTCTATAAAAATAGTTATATTAGGTTTTTTTTTCTTATTTTATTAACTTTTTTTTTTTTAAAGATTTTAAAGATATTTCCCTAAAAATAAATTACTAAAAAGAATTTAAATAATTATAATAAAATTATTATCCAAAAGTTATGAGATAAAAAGACTGAACACTAAATTCAAGTGCCAGCTTCTATTGTTCACATATTAAATAAAATACAACATATAAATATTATATAATATTCAAACTATATGACGTAAATATTGTACATTAACATCCCAGGATGTACCTCATTAAGTAAGAGATAGCTGTGATTTGAGCAACTTTTTTCGTCACTACAAAACATTAACATCTTTATTATGACTGTATTCCACACATTAGATTAACAAGTAATGTTTGTGCCCCATACTGATGGTTTTACTCACGCTGCTCTGAGATCTTCTGGGACAGGAACTGCGCACTTAAAGAAGGTGTTTTGTGTCACAGGTTTATTGCGGTTGACTGGGCGAAGGCGCTCAAACGTTACGATCTCGTTGTAGGTGGCGTCACACGCGGCGTACTCGATCACGTAGAACTGCAGGAAGCAAAAGTGAAAGTGAACTCTGAGCTCTTCAGTGGAAACAGAAAGTTTGGTGAGACAGCGTGTCACGCTTACATCTCCTTTCATCATGCGCACTTTAGCCAGCCACCAGCCGCAGGGCTCCTGCTCGTTCGCTCTGGAGTAAATCTGAACACAAAACAAACACGTGTTGAAAGCTTTATGCCGCTTCCAGCTGGGAAAGAGTGTGCAATACTACTAATAAAACATATTTACACACCTCCACTTCTTCTCCTTCTCCGATCTCCTTTTTGCCGTCAGCAGGAGGTGGTAACCGCACATCGCTGAAGGGAACTTGTCTTTCAGGTTGCCAGCTGAGAAAAGCATTTTTATATAATGATGCTCATCTGTAATGAAGCTCATTTCTAAAGCAATAATGTGATGATTGGAAAGTATTAGCTGCTACTCACTTATTTTCAAACGAAATGGAGAGCGAGTCGTCGTGGACGTCTTTGACAAAGCCCTGAAATAATGAGATTTATTTAAAAAATACAAATAGTATTTATTAAAAATTTATTTAAACAAGTAAATCACAGATAAAATTATTCATTTATTCATAAAAAAAAAAAAGTTGTAATAAAAAGTAAATTCACTAATGATATTTTAGGGCAAATTAGGGTTAATATATTGTTATATATAAAAAAAAATTGTTCATTGAAATAAAGCTGAAATCAAATAAAGTATAAATAGTTTAAATAATTATAAATTAGTCTGGGTAAGTATTTTATATACAAAATATTTGAAATAAAGATGAAATATTAGAAAAACTTAATCTACATAAGCTTAAATAAAATAATATAAAATAGAAAAATAAAAATATATAAAAAAAAAACTAAAATATAAAAATGTAAGCCAATTCAAAGCATCAATAAAACAATAACAATACTGAGATAATACTAAAACACTTGTCCAAAAGATGAGATTAAAAAGACTAACAAAAAAAGTAAATATAGTATAAATGTAATATTATATTTATTTATACCACAAATTACAAAAAAAAAAAAAACAAAACACTGTAGACCCCTTCAACATTAAATAAAACACTTTCTAATTGTTTTTTTCAGCTGAAATCACACAAGAACAAACATATAACACAACCAGTGTAGTTTGACATTTATAAGACAGCAATCAATATGATATGAATCAGTCTAATAAATAACTAACAAATCTGTCAGAGAGCTTGTTCTTTTATGGAGTGCGTTTATACGTACAAGTCATAAATTGTTTTCTGGCGAGCAAAACATTAAAACACGTTTCAAAAAGAAGCACTGTTTTGTTTTCTGTGAACGCTCAAATATAAAAATCAATTTGAGTTCATCTAGCCGGTTAACACTGGCTCTCAATGGCAACTGACTCCAAAATGGAAGTTGGTATCTCTTAAACCCCATCTCAAAATAGACCGGCGTTAAAATATCTGCTGCGCTGGATGACAGCTGCAGATGGAAAGTGAACAGCTGACGTGCACGGAGATAAGCATGAGCAAAAAGACAAGCGCTGAATAACTGGAGGATGAGAAGGAGACTGAATAATAACTTCAATTTGACTTTCCAACTGCCACTTATGATTATTAAAATATACTCAAAGTAGACAGCTATAGACTCATGTATGATGTAACAGAAAATACTACACAAAACCACACTAACATTCAGTAGGACTGGAAAAGGATTTCTTGAGAGAATCAAAATCTGGTCTGAGAAAACAAGCTCCATATGATCTGATTATTTCTGGCCACACCTTAAATGATGAATATGAGCTTCCTGGCGTCTTTTCAGCTCATTTGAACTCACATATCAATTTTGCTTGTTCAACTAAACAGTTTGTTTTAATTATAAATGGTTCTGAATGGTTAATAGGTTATTATGTGATTCTCTATAGCCATAGTAAAACCAACGAATACGACCGACAGTATGTTTGTAATGAACAGCAATGTCCAATTATTGATTTTTATATTAGTGTTTACTTAATTTCACCTTCTATCTGAGCATTTATTGTGTTTCTGTTTATATAAATCGTTGAAAGACGACATAGCCGATCCCCTGACTGAATAATATTCAATATTACTTACCAGATAAACAAACTGAAACCAAAAGTCAGTTATTCTAACCTTGAAACTCGGTTTCTCCTAACGATAGCCAGTTTTGTATTTGTAGTCGAGGTTAAATAAACGTTAGCATTATATTAAGTAATATTTTTCTTTTTTTAAAATATCATCCTGGCGCAGCTGCTAACCGGCTAACGGCTAACAGACACAGAGTCGAGTACTATTTATACGCGTCAAAGTACGTGGTGTACCTCGTTTTCCAGTCTTTCCTTCAAGGTTTTTTCATCCTCGTTGTCTTAAGAGACACACGCTTGTGTAAAGTAAAAGAGAATGGAGGAAAATAGCGTATTTACCTTATAATAAGCTCCATTGGAGCCACGGACCTCCACCGTCAGTTCCTCCATGTTGAGCGCGAAGAGGATGCTGGGTAAAGTTCTAGAACTCTACAGGGCTCAGCAGTGAACCCTGAGGAACTCCTTCATACTACATACAGTATGTCAACCTGAGATGCTGTACTGTAAAGAGGCATATGGGCCATTCTACAGAACTGGGACTTTTCAACAGATTTTGTATGTAAGCTAATTTTATAATATCCAAGGTACACACTTCTAGTAGTTGTGCAAATAACTCTCATATTGTATTTTCAGAAAGTTTTAGAATATTTGTCCTCTCCACAAATTTGTCACTACCAAAACACAAGTTTTCAAAGGTTAATCAGTAACAATTATAATTTTAACAATATTTCAAGTGTGATTTATGAGATTTGTTGTATTTCAAATTTAGTTTTTCTTTGCAAAACGCAAAAAGTTGATCATACTGATTTCAAAAATATAATGATTCATTAGTTTGAATATACATTGAACCAAACACCATCATGACATCTTAGTTGATAATTCAGCATGCTTCATTTTTGACAAAACATCCCAAAACATTTCAGTAGCGACAGTTTTATGGGATAACACCCAAAAAAACGTAGAAATCAATTTTTGAAACTCCACCAAATGTGTTGGTAGTGACAGTTTTATGGAATAATACCCAAAAAACAGTGATGTCACTACGAAATTCCACCAGATGTTTCGGTAGTAACAAATTTATAGAATAACACCCAAAAATCAATGATGTCACTACCAAAACTTCACCAAAAGTTTTGGTAGTGAGAAATTTATGGAATAACACCCAAAAAAACAATTATGTCACTACCGAAACATCACCAAATGTTTCAGTCATGACTGTTACAGTATATATATGGAATAACACCCAACAACCAAATCTCATGTTTTGGTAGTGACTGCACATTTTTGGTAGTGACAGTAATGTTTTGGTAAGGATCACATCACATTACAGAATTTTAACCCACATACTAAAAAAAACTACTAAAATACCCAAAATTTGCATAACTGTACTAAAATGTTGTTTATTTCCCCCAAATGAAGAATTATGTGCTCCCCTTTGTCATTACTGAAACAATGACATGTTTCTGTAGTGACTGTTACAGTAGTGACAATTTTGCGGGATTACACCCAAAAAAACACAGCTGTCACTACTGAAACTTCACCAACTGTTTCAGTCATCGCTGTTACCATAGTGACACATTTATGGAATAACACCCAAAAAAATCAATGATTTCACTACTTCAACTGTTTCAGTAGCGACAGTTTTATGGGATAACACCCAAAAAAACGTAGAAATCAATTTTCAAAACTCCACCAAATGTTTTGGTAGTGACAATTTTATGGAATAACACCCAAAAAAAAGTGATGTCACTACAAAATTCCACCAGATGTTCCGGTAGTAACAAATTTATAGAATAACACCGAAACTCCACCAAATGTTTCAGTCGTGACTATTACGGTAGTGACAAATTTATGAAATAACACCCAAAAAAAACAATGTTTTTATCAAAACATCACCAAATGTTTCGGTAGTGACGAATTTATGAAATACCCCAAAAAACGATGACGTCACTACCGAAACGTCACCAAATGTTTTGGTATTGACAATTTTATGGAATAATACCCAAAAAACAGTGATGTCACTACGAAATTCCGCCAGATGTTTCGGTAGTAACAAATTTATAGAATAACACCCCAAAAAACAATGATGTCACTACCGAAATGTCACCAAATGTTTCAGTCATGACGGTTACGGTAGTGACAAATATATGGAATAACACCCACAAACCAAATCGCAAGCAAAAACGCTTGGAAAAAAGTGTCTCTTCTGCGGGTCGGTACACTTTCAACTCGTTTTTTTTTTTTTTCGTCTTGAGTAAGACACTGTATGACATTCACATTACATGATTCGACTGATATTTACGTAGAAAGGGCGACAGCGTACCACATTAAGAGAAATGAACATTCATGGTTTGATAACCGCTGACCCACTTCAAAAAACGAAACTAAAAATAAATCATCTTTAAGAGCAAGGGGGCCCCCTGGTATTCGGGGGCCCTACACAGCTTGCGTATTTTGCGTATAGGGAGGATCGGCTCTTTGTTTTTTTTGGGTGTTAGTCTGAATTGTCACTACTGAACAGTGTTGGGCAAGTTACTCTAAAAATGTAATTAAATTATTGATTACTGATTACTCTTTTCAAAAGTAATCAAATTACTGCTCTGATTACTTTATTTCAAAAGTAATTAGTTACATTACTAGTTACATTTTTTTTTCTTTATATCCACGAAATGTACGTGAAATATTAAGTTTGTGTGTTGCCTAAGCATATACGCTTTCGATAAAATATTTGTTATTAAAGCATCAACATTAACACACCACTATTATTTTTTACTAAAAGCAATAGGCTGCTGCGTGTGTGGTTGCAGAATGCACGGCATTTCGAGCGGGGGATTCTCTGATTGTCCATTGCATTCCAGGAATCAACATTGTTTAACGCTGCAAACACGTGTTATAAATAGAAACTCTGCCTATGGTTAGGCGTGTTAATTGTTGCTTTTGTGCAATACATGAATAGCAATTCATTTGTTTAAGATATTTTATGTTTATATATTTCTATTTTGCGGGAGTCCCGCAAATCATTTTTTTCTATTGCTTCCCGCACACACATGAGTCTCTGCCCGCCCGCACCCGTTGCGTCGAGTCCAGTGCCAGTGGATTAGAGACCCGCTGGATTCGACGCAACAGAGAGCGGCGCGGGACACGACTTGATGGGCGAGTGCGGGTGCGGGCGCGGGCGGGCAGAGACTCATGTGAAGACAATAGAAGTTGATGCGTTGCTCTCCGCACACGGCACGTTAAAACTCAAGAAGTGCTGCCCTTTCAGGTGTTTTAAATTGGAAATGGAGTTTTTCGCGGTTGAAAAGGTTTTCTTCCCTTCTAATTGACAACGCACGATAATGTTCTTGCCTTTGACAGAAATAAACTCAAAAATAATAATTGTATTTCCAGCTACAGAACGCGTACTTTCCTCTCTCCATATTGACTTTGTCTTCACTGGTAGTATCCGCCTCACTGGCGCTTACCAGTCAAAGAAGGTCTCAGGTAGAGGACGTCGCGTGTGCTAGCCAACACCCTTTTTACAATCTAGATGATAAAGCACATTCTGTCGGCAATGATTTAACGCAGCGGTAACGCATGCTTGTAACTATACTCTAATTACTCAAATTACTCATTTACTAATTACTCATTTGGAAAATATAACGCGTTAAAGTACTCCGTTACTAAAAAAAAAAAAAAAATCAAATTACAGTAACGCGTTACAAAGTAATCCGTTAATGCCCAACACCGCTACTGAAACAGTCAGGACTGAGTTTCTGTAGTGACAAATCTATGGAATAACCCCCCCCCAAAAAAACGTCTCTACCAAAACTTAACCAAATGTTCCAAAAAATCAATTATGCCACTATCATAACTCCAGCAAATGTTTCAGTAGTTACTGTTTCAGTAGTAACAAATTTATGGAATAACACCTCCCAAAAAAATCAATGATGTCATTACCGAAAGGTAACCAAATGTTTCGATAGTGACAATTTTATGGGATAATACCCAAATAAACAATGATGTCTCTACCGAAACTTCATCAAATGTTTTGGTAGTGACAAATTTATGGAATAACACACACACACACACAAAAAAAAAAACAATTATGTCAGTACCGAAACTTCACCAAATGTTTTGGTTGTGACCGTTTTGGTAATGGCAATTTTATGGAATAGCACCCAAAAAACAATGTCACTACTGAAACTCTACTAAATGTTTCTGTCATGACTGTTTTTTATGATAGTGACAGTTTTATGGGATAACACCCAAAAAAACAATAATGTAGTGACAATTTTAGATACCTTTGAACCTAGCTCAAAGATGCTAATCAGCATATGATCGGCTAGCACAGTTTTGAACAACTGTACACATATCAAAACTAAATGTTATGGAATAACACCCAAAAAAGTGTTTAATTACAGAAAAAATGGTGTTCGGTAATGACACTCTTTGAAGTTACACACCAATTTGTTATACTTTTGAACACATTTACTTCAAAATGATAGGGCCTCTCTACTCACCTTGTAGCTATGAGAGAGAGTGACACATACTGTAAATATTTCCTGATCATGAATGTAGGGGTGTAGTTAAAATCAGTCTCAGCCAATGGACTAAAACAAGCACTGTTTCAATAGTGACATGAAAAATGTGGGACACTTTTTTTTTTTTTTTTTTAACATGAATTTTCATAATTTACAAGAAAATTTGCTTTTTTTAAATCAAAAAAGGCATTTTTAAAAACAACAACGGAAGTGTCCCGAGATCGAATCCCACCTCGGGGACCTTCCCGATCCGAAATTAGGGGTTAGGGTTCGGGGACAGCCACCTCCCAATTGCAAGTACCCACTAAATGATGATTTTAAATATATTAAGCTAACTAATATTTTAAATATTAACAGTAACAGTAAATAACAGTAAAAAAAAATGAATTACTGTTAATTAACCTGAAACAGCTAAATTACAGCTCACTTTTCTTTAAACACATATTGCACTCATAAACAGTTTACATGTGGCACAAGAAAAACAAAACAGTGAAACAATTGCTAAGAAGTTGTTATCAGTGTTTTAGTGCATTGTTTAGCGTTTCCTAGGGTGTTCTGTGTGGTTGCCACTGCATTGTTAAACAGTTGCTAAGGTGTTCTCAGTATCTTTAGTTGATTGTTTTGTGGTTGCATTCATGTCTAGTTATGACTCAAATATTGCACTTACGGTCAGGCGTTTGTTTAGATCACTAACCTCTATCTGCAATAGAGTTGCTTTTCTTATCAAGCACCCATAATTGTAAATCCAGCAGCTGCAATGCAAACTGGGAAAACATGCATCATCCTGGGCATTACATATAAATGCTGTGATACTGAGGCAGAGGCATGCCAGCATGTTTTCAATCGCTCACTGAATCAGTTGGACAGTCTAACATAGACTCCGGCACATGTCAATCAACCATGTTGCCATGGCTACTGCATAATCAGCTGTGCTATTATTCATGTCATTCACTTGTACCTTTGATATCTGGTACATTTAATATCAGGTAATACTTTTAGCCAATTATTTTTTCTTATGGGCTGCTTTAAATATATTCCCATAACTTATCTTTACTTTTACTAAAGTATAATGCATGTGAATTTCACTCATTAATTCTCTTTCCCCACACATTTACACCATGCATTACATATTTAAATAATAGCATAAACCATATTTTAAACAAAATTTCCTAATTTTGGCATTTTAATGATCAAATTATATAAAGAGTATAACAGTAATTTAATTCAACCAAATATTCAGTTTTTTGAATATGACACATTTAATGTTATTAAACATAACTTTGAATGCCATTTTATTACATCAAACATTATATAATTATATATATATATATATTATATTATATTTATTATATTATATGATATACACTATCCTTTCTTTCTACTTGATTATTTCTTGAATTGATGTATTTTAAATTGTGGCTATGACAAAATTTGTCATAAAAAGCTATGAAAATTGCAAACCGTGTATTTAAAATTGTTTGTATAAATCAGTAAATAAATAAACAATTGTCTTAGGCACTTTCACTAACAGAATGAGATCACAAATCAAGTGCAAGACGTTGGAAAAATGGGGCAAATCTGATACTGACATCTAGTGGTGAAATAGCAATATTTTTTTTTTTCTCATACACTGATTTCAGCCACTAATATTTTATTTAAAAACAGAAACGTTTCAGAAATGAAACATTTTCAAGCAAAACAGTGACCTCTGAATATAAAAATTCTGTTTGAATAAGTATTATAAATATAAAAAATAATATAAATTATAGCTGTTACACACTTTGCATGTTAACATACAGTATTTCATTAATGAAAATCACTAAAATATAGTCTCTTCAAACACCTGAATAGGCAAAG
This sequence comes from Cirrhinus mrigala, assembly GCA_036247105.1. Classification (NCBI taxonomy): domain Eukaryota; kingdom Metazoa; phylum Chordata; class Actinopteri; order Cypriniformes; family Cyprinidae; genus Cirrhinus; species Cirrhinus mrigala. Next base: position 2,573,582 of record CM070028.1, read on the forward strand.
TGACATTAAACTGAAGTTACCCGCATATTTTATTTACAGAAGACTCCTCCACTATAGATTTATATTCATATTTGATATGCATTAAGCATTTACATGCATTAACATGTTTGGGCAGCCAAAGCTGAGGCAAATTTCTCCAGCAAATGTTATTCATCATGAGCGCCTCATGTTTTTCTGGGAATAAATATTTGGGCCAGGGGTTCCCGCAATCACTCTCACCCCACATGTGTAAAATCTGCAGGCCAAATAACCCAGAGCGCCTGCCGGCGCGAGCGTCTGCCGGGCTTCGCCAGCGCTTCGCCATATAAGCGTTTATGGTCTGACTGATAGTATAGCCCGTGTTCAGACTTAAACCAGTTTACGAATTCCATTATGCTAAGCCCGAGCACTCTCACCGCTGATGAATGATTATAAAAATACATAATCTCCCGTGGTGCCATCATTGCACTACGACAGGGAAATTTCATTCATTCTATCCAATTTTTCCCTTATTTAAAAAAGAAATTACTGGCCCCCAGTAATCAGATATACAGGCAGGCTGTTTCTGGAGTTAAGCCCAACTTCTATTAGGATTTCGTCTTCTCTCATTTTTAGGAAACACGCGTACACACCGAGATACTCCAGGGCTCATTTGGACAAGCCCCTTCCTTAGTTTCAATGTTTTTAATGCGTTTATATGATGAAATCCATCTTTAATATTTCGGTCAGAACGCTGACTGCCTCGAATGCTAACAAAAATCATACATTTGCTGTGAATTAGTTTATCTGGTAACTCTTTACTTTTAATGTATTAACTAACATGAACAATACATTTACTACACTATTTATTAATCTTTGTTAACATTAGTTAATAAAAATACAGTTAATTGTTTGTTCACGTTAGCTCACAGTGCATTAACTAATGGTAACAAACTCAACTTGTGATTCTAATAATGCATTAGTAAATGTTGAAATTAACATTTACAAAGATTAATAAATGCTATAGAAGTATTGTTCATTCTTAGTTTATGTTAACCAAAGTAGTTAACTAATGTTAACTAATGAACCTTATTGTGTTACCTTTTATCTAATAGTCATTCCACGTGAAAAAGAAGTACACTTGACAGAAATGCTAACAATTAACAATTTGTTAACGTTAGTTAAGTACTTTAGTTAACGTGAACTTAAAGTTAACAATCAGTTATTAATCTTAGATCATGTTAATTTCAACATTCACTACTACATTTTTTAAAGATCAAAAGTTGTATGTGTTAATATTAGTAACACACTGTGAACTATATATATGTCACTGTAAAAGGTTTTTTTTTTAAGTTTCAACTTAAAAACCTAAGTTTAGAAGCTGCCTTAAATTTTTAAGTTAAATCAACTTAACAGTACAAGTAATTTCAACTCATAAGTTAAATCAAGTTCAAGTAATTTAACCTTTTTTTATTGTAGTGAGTTGAAATGACTTCTACTTTTAAGTTGATTTAAAAGTTTTAATTTAAAAATCTAAATTTAAGGCAGCTGCTGAACTTAAGTTTTTAAGTTGAAACTGGAGAAAATCTTACATACACACACACTTCTAATATATATATATATCACAATATAACACTTTATTTTATTTTTTTATTATTATTATTATTTTTTTTTTTGTGGACAATTAATTGGATGATTATTTCAATTTTAAAAAGTTACAGAATTTAAATTTATATGAAATACAAATTTAGAGGACTTGATTAGATCTTTATATGAAATTTTACAATTACTTCAATGGCCTTTAAATTTAAAATATTAACTCTTTTTTTTTTTTTTTTCATTTTCAAAAATCATGCTTTTTATTTTTTCTTTAATTTTTACTTGATCAAAATCATTGGAATGCATAATGAAAAAACATGATTTTTGAAAATTATCTGTCTTTGCAAATGAACTCTTTATATGGTTAGTAAGTGTACAAGTGATGCATTTATGGTTAAAAAAATTAATATACTTTATTATAATTTCTATCAAAGAAATTATTCTATATATATATATATATATATATATATATATATAATTTTCATTTTTTTACACGAATATATTTTGTAAAGAAGTTGCAATTTAGTACATTATTATAAATTTTAATATAATACCAAATGAAACTACATTTAATATTATAATCAAGAACTTAACATGGTCTTTATATGTTAGTCAACACATGAAAATAAGTGGACTTTAAAGCATGACAAAAGATTATTAAACTCACTGTGTGTGTCTATATATATACACTACAAGTACACATTTACTACTATTAAGTGCACTTCTTTCGCAAGGGTTCATCTGCTCTAACACGCCACAGCGTTTCTGTCAGAAAGAGTAGTTGTTTAATACAAACAAAGAATGTCCTGTCATTATTAAATAAACAAAATTTCTAAACTAAACCAAATTTCCCCCCCGTAACACTCCGGTATGGTGCCGTGCAGTTTGTAAACATCAGTGTTTTGAGCCAGACCCGTATAACGCACGTAACTGAATGAGAAATGATAATTATTTTCTCATAATCAGACGAAACTGAAGAGGCTGACACGGGAGCGAGCGTATCTATTAGTTTGCGGCCCGCGCATGTCCAATTTCTCTTCAATCTGCGATGCATTTTTAGCTATAATTGAAAATTAGCCGTACATCTTTTTTTTGGGCAAGGGTAATTTATCACGGCCCATTGTTCCTCGGTGACACTTTAGCCCTGCCGCTAACAAGGCTCCGGGAGCCGAGGGGTTGAGCCGCGACGAGCGATTCTGCTGTACGGATGCATTTTCGCTGCTTTGTTGCTAATTGTGGCCTCCTTTCTATTGAATGGCGAGTCGAGTAAAAGAGCTTGTTGGCTCGATGCAGTGGAGCTCTCCGGCCCTCTCCGGCTATTATCAAAGATACTCTTGATCTTTTCAAAAGCAGGAAATAGATTTTTTCCCTCCTGTACAGGAAAAAAAAGTAATTTGCAATGCATCCATTAGTTCTTCATTAAAGCAAGATTAAATTGCACTGCAAATCACATCTGCCTTTGGATGATTAAAGGGTGGCATTTTATAGGCCAAAACTAATTACTAGTCCAAATGAATGAGAGTAAAAAAAAACAGGCATGTTTTTACATTAGATAGTGTGGCTTGTAATTAGATTGAAGCTAATTCCACTATTTCATCTCTTTTAATGAGATGAGACTGTCCTCGTCTTTCCCCCCGTTTTTGTCGAGCCGCGCTATAACGGCTCCAAATGTATAATTTCGATAATACTGAGAGTTTATAATAATGAAATTTCCAAGTAACCTGCTACAAGTGACTGTTCCTTCCCGTATTGAATTATTACACACGGGAAATGAGGGGGAAAAGGTTTAGAGGTCGTGAAATGATGTTTCCAGTCGGACCGCGTGACCGCACGCTGCCGAATGTCTAAAGAGGACGATTTCAGAGTCCCGTCTTTATGGAGAGTCTTCATCAGTTTGTATTTCGTTAGGATAAGCGCTTGTTATGATGTGAATGGTGGTTGCGAGGGCACTTATATAAGGTGTTGGGCATGGTTGCTGTTGCATTAGTAGACCATTGGTATTTTGGATGGTTGTTAGGCCTTTGCTATGCTTAAGTGTTGCTAAGTGGTTACTAAGGTGTTCCGCGTGGTTGCTACGTTTTTAAGTTGTTGTGGGTGGTTGCTAGGGCATTAGTAGATCATTGCTATGGTGTTCAGGGTGGTTACCAGGCCTTTGCTAGGCTCAGCCATTGCTGAGTGGTTACCAAGGTGTTTTGTGCGGTTGTCAGGGTGTTGCTAAGTTGTTATGGTGTTCCGGGTGGTTGCTAAACCATTGCTATGCTCAAGCGTTGCTAAATGGCTCCTAAGGTGTTCCGTGTGTTTGCTAGGGTGTTGCTCAGTTTTTATGGTGCTCAGGGTGGTTACTAGGCCTTTGATAGACTCAGCCATTGCTGAGTGGTTACTAAGGTGTTTTGTGTGATTGTCAGGGTGTTGCTAAGTTGTTATGGTGTTCCGGGAGGTTGCTAGGCCTTTGCTTTGCTTAAGTGTTGTGTAGTTGTTACGAAGGTGTTCTGTGTGGTTGCTAAAATGTTGCTCAGTTGTTATGGTGTTCAGAGTGGCTGCCAGGCCTTTGCCATGCTCAAGCATTGCTGAGTGGTTACTAAGGTGTTTGGTGTGGTTGCTAAGTTCTTAAGGTGTTCCGGGCAGTTGCTAGGTCCTTGTTATACTCAAGCATTGCTAAGTGATTACTAAGGTGTTCTGTGTGGTTGTCAAGGTGTTGCTAAGTTGCTATGGTATTCTGGGTGGTTGCTAGGCTTTTGCTATGCTCAAATGTTGTTGAGTGGTCACTACGGTGTACTCCTTGATTGCTAGGGTGTTGCTAAGTGGTTGTTTTAGTATTTGGGGTGGTTGCTAGGTCACTGAAATTAGTTGATGAGGTGTTGTGGTAGTTGCTAGCACATTAGCAGACCATTGCTATGGTGTTCAGGGTGGTTGCTAGATCTTTGCTATGTTCAAGCGTTGCTAAGAGGTTACTAAGGTGTTCTGTGTGGTTGCTAGGGTGTTGCTAAGTTGTTATGGTGTTCCAAGTGTTTGTTAGGCCTTTGCTATGCTCAAGTGTTGCTAAGTGGTTGCTAAGGTGTACTCCTTGATTGCTAGGGTGTTGTGAAGTGGTTGTTAAGGTGTTGTGGGTGGTTGCTAGGGCGTTAGTAGATCATTGCTATGGTGTTCGCTAGGGTGTTGCTCAGTATTTATGGTGTTCCAGGTGGCTGCTAGGCTTTTGCTATGCTCAAATGTTGTTGAGTGGTCACTACGGTATACTCCTTGATTACTAGGGTGTTGTTAAGTAGTTGTTTTAGTATTTGGGGTGGTTGCTAGGTCACTGAAATTAGTTGATGAGGTGTTGTGGTAGTTGCTAGCACATTAGCAGACCATTGCTATGGTGTTCAGAGTGGTTGCTAGACCTTTGCTATGTTCAAGCGTTGCTTACTAAGGTTTTCCGTGTTGTTACTAGGGTGTTGCTAAGTTTTTAAGGTGTTCAGGGTGGTTACTAGGCCTTTACTATGCTCAAGCATTGCTGAGTGGTTACTAAGGTGTTTGGTGTGGTTGCTAAGTTCTTAAGGTGTTCCGGGCAGTTGCTAGGTCCTTGTTATACTCAAGCATTGCTAAGTGATTACTAAGGTGTTCTGTGTGGTTGTCAAGGTGTTGCTAAGTTGCTATGGTATTCTGGGTGGTTGCTAGGCCAATGCTATGCTCAAGCGTTGCTAAATGGCTCCTAAGGTGTTCTGGGTGATTGCTAGGGTGTTGCTCAGTTGTTATGGTGTTCCAGGTGGTTGCTAGGCTTTTGCTATGCTCAAATGTTGTTGAGTGGTCACTACGGTGTACTCCTTGATTGCTAGGGTGTTGCTAAGTGGTTGTTTTAGTATTTGGGGTGGTTGCTAGGTCACTGAAATTAGTTGATGAGGTGTTGTGGTAGTTGCTAGCACATTAGCAGACCATTGCTATGGTGTTCAGGGTGGTTGCTAGATCTTTGCTATGTTCAAGCGTTGCTAAGAGGTTACTAAGGTGTTCTGTGTGGTTGCTAGGGTGTTGCTAAGTTGTTATGGTGTTCCAAGTGTTTGTTAGGCCTTTGCTATGCTCAAGTGTTGCTAAGTGGTTGCTAAGGTGTACTCCTTGATTGCTAGGGTGTTGTGAAGTGGTTGTTAAGGTGTTGTGGGTGGTTGCTAGGGCGTTAGTAGATCATTGCTATGGTGTTCGCTAGGGTGTTGCTCAGTATTTATGGTGTTCCAGGTGGCTGCTAGGCTTTTGCTATGCTCAAATGTTGTTGAGTGGTCACTACGGTATACTCCTTGATTACTAGGGTGTTGTTAAGTAGTTGTTTTAGTATTTGGGGTGGTTGCTAGGTCACTGAAATTAGTTGATGAGGTGTTGTGGTAGTTGCTAGCGCATTAGCAGACCATTGCTATGGTGTCCAGAGTGGTTGCTAGACCTTTGCTATGTTCAAGCGTTGGTTACTAAGGTTTTCCGTGTTGTTCCTAGGGTGTTGCTAAGTTTTTAAGGTGTTCAGGGTGGTTACTAGGCCTTTACTATGCTCAAGTGTTCCTGAGTGGTTGCTACACTCTTAAAAATAAAGGTGTTTCACGATGCCATAGAAGAACCTTTTTTGTTTAAATGGTTCCATAGAGAAACTTTAACATCTGAAGAACCTTTCTGTTTCACAAAAGGTTCTTTGGGTCGAAAGAAGGTTCTTCAGATTATAAAAAGGTAAGAAAGTGATGATTCTTTAAAGAACCTTTTACTGAATGTTTCTTTGTGGAACCAAAAATGGAACCTTTTAAAGCCCCTTTATTTTTAAGAGCGTAAGGTGTACTTCCTGATTGCTAGGGTGTTGCTAAGTGGTTGTTATACCATTCACGGTAGTTGCTAGGGCACTGATATTAGTTGATAAGGTGTTGTGGGTGGTTGCTATGGTGTTCAGGGAGGTTGCTAGGCCTTTGTTATGCCCAGCCATTGCTGAGTGGTTACTTAAGCGTTCTACGTGAATGGTAGGCTGTTGCTAAGTTGTTATAGTGTTCCAGGTGGTTGCTAGGCCTTTGCTATGTTCAACTGTTGCTAAGTGGTTACTATGTTGCTAAGGTGTTCTATGTGATTGTTAAGGTGTTGCTAAGTTGTTTTAGTGTTCCAGATGGTTGCTATGCTGTTGCAATGCTCAAGTGTTTCTGAGTGGTTACTAAGGTGTTTGGTGTGGTTGTTAGGGTGTTGCTAAGTTGTTATAGTGTTCCAGGTGATTGCTAGGCCTTTGCTATGCTCAAGTGTTGGCAAGGGGATACTAAGGTGTACTTTTTGATTGCTAGGGTGTTGCTAAGTTTTTGTGGTGTTCATCGGAGTTGCTAGGCTTTTGTTATGCTCAAGCATTGTTGAGTGGTTACTAAGGTATACTTCTTGATTGCTATGGTGTTGCTAAGTGGTTGTTATGGTGTTCAGAGTGGTTGCTAGTGCTTTGTTATGGTCAAGCATTGCTGAGCTGTTACTAAGTTGTTCTGAGTGGTTGCTAGGTTGTTTCTAAGTTGTTAAGGTGTTCAGAGTGGTTGCTAGTCCTTTGCTATGCTCAAGCGTTGTTGAGTGGTTACTAAGGTGTTCTGTGTGGTTTCTAGGGTGTTGCTAATTTGTTATTGTGTTCCAGGTTGTTGCTAGGCCTTTGCTATGCTCAAGTGTGGCTGAGTGGTTACTTAGGTGTACTGCTTGATAGCTAGGGTGTTGCTAAGTTCTTAATGTGTTCTGGGTGGTTGCTAGGTCCTTCTTATGTTTAAGTGTTGTTGAGTGATTACTGTGGTGTTCAGAGTGGTTGCAAGGCTTTTGTTATGCTCAAGCGTTGCTGAGTGGTTACGAAGGTATTCTGTGTGGTTGCTAGGGTTGCTAGGGTGTTATTAAGCTGTTAGGGTGTTCTGGTTGGTTGCTAACACTTTGTTATGCTCAATTGTTGCTGAGTGGTTACTAGTGTTGGGCTGAAAGATGATGCCATCATCCATCGCCGGTGGCTGACAGACATCACAATGTTAAGTCGGCATCGTGATCGCCCCATACCCAACCCCTAATCCACCCAATATCCCTTGCATCACAATACCGTGTTCGGAAAGAAAATGATGTGTTCTACAGAACCCCTAAAGGCAATAAATTGGAAAAGGGTTGGAAATATATATTTCCATACTTTTTCTATGGTCAAGCATTGTTGAGCGGTAACTAAGGTGTTCTGTGTGGTTGCTAGGGTGTTGCTAAGTTGTTATAGTGTTCCGTGTGGTTGTTAGGGTTTGCAATGCAGTTGCTAAGGTGTAATGAGTGGTTGTTTTAAAGTTCTTAGTGGTTGGTAGGGTACTGATATTAGTTGATAAGGTGTTGTGGTGGTTGCTAGGACATAAGTAGACCATTGCTATGGTTGCTAGGATTTTCTTATGCCAAACTGTTGTTCAGTTGTTACTAAGGTGTTCGGTGTGATTGCTTGGGTGTTGCTAAGTGGTTGTTATGGTGTCCAGGTTGGGTGCTAGAGGACTAATATTAGTTGATAAGGTGTCGTGGGTGGTTGCTAGGGAATTGGGTTGTTTCTAGGGTGCTTTGTAATGCAACTGCTTAGGTGTGAAGGCTAGTTGTTTTAAAGTTGCTAAGTAGTTGCTATGAAATTGATTAAAGATTGTTATGGTGTTATTGGTGGTTGCCAGGGCTGTGATATTAGTGAAGTTGTTCTGGGTGATTGCTAGGATGTTATTAGATGCTGTGGTGTACATGGTTGTTGGTAGGGTTTTGCTATGTGGTTAGAATGTGTTCAGGTTAGCTGCAAGAGAACTGGTATATCGTTTATTGTTCAGAGTGGTTGCTAGTAAGGCGTTCTAGGTGGTTTTTAGCACATTGCTATGTGGTTGCTAGGTGATGGTTTACTAGCCCAGGTTAAAAGAGCCTATCCTCAAGTTTCTGTGATAATCTGGTCTTCATATTTTAAGTCAGTTGTTAAGCTGTGCATGATAGTTTCTAGGGTGTTTTGCTATGCGGTTTCTAAATTGTGAAGGCTAGTTGCTTTAACGTTGTTAAGTAGTTGCAAGGGTGTTAATTAGAGGTTGTTATGATGTAACAATTAGTTAAATTGTTCTAGGTGATTGTTGGAGCATTATTGGATGTTACTATTGTGTACAGAGTGGTTGCTAGGAAATTGCTAAGCGGTTGTTGTCATGTTTGAGGTGGTTGCTAAGGTATCCAGGTTGGTTCCCAAGCCAGTTGTTGAGGTGTGCATGGTGGTTTCTAGAGTGTTTTGCTATGTGGTTTCTAAGGTGTGTAGGCTAGTTGCTCTAATGTTGTTACGTAGTTTCTAGGGTGTTAATAAGAGGTTGTTATGGTGTAGAAGTTAAGTTGTTCTAGGTGATTGTTAGAGGATTATTGGATGTTACTATGGTGTACAGGGTGGTTGCTATGAATTTGCTAAGAGGTTGGTGTTTGGGCTGTTTGCTAAGGAATCCTGGTTGGTTGCTAAGGCAGTTGTTAAGATGTGCAGGGTGGTTTCTAGGTTGTTTTGTGAGGCAACTGCTAAGGTATGAAAGCTATTTGCTCTAATGTTGCTGAGTAGTTGCTGGGGGTTGATAAGAGATTGTTATGGTGTTATTGGTGGTTGCTAGGGCTCTGGGTACTTGGTAGGACATTATTAGGTACCATGGTGTGGTTCCTAGGGTTTTGCTATGTGGTTGAAATGTGTTCAGGTGCTGTGAGAAAATTAGTAGATGGTTGGTTGTAAAGCATTCTATGTGGACTTTAGCACATTGCTATGTCATTGCTAGGGTTTTCTGAGTGGTTGCTAGGTGGTGGTTTACTAGCCTAGGTCAAAAGAATCTATCCTCTACGTTTCTGTGATATCCTGGTCTTCAGATGTGGTCCAGGTCATTTATCAGAAGTACAGTGCTGATGATAATGATGTCTTGTATGTGATAACAATGTGATAATATGTGATAATAGGAGTGAATTTCACAAAATCATCATATCAAGATCATGTTCAGGTCCTTTAGTGTAAGAATATTATTTGTTGTTGCTGTTGTTTTAGTTTTGTAGATCAGGAGAAAATCATTAAATATCGTAGATCAGAAAAAGTCTGATTTCTTAGAAAAGTAATAACGCCTCATGATTTGAGGTGTCCTTCATGTCGGGAGCACAAACCATGTGACGTGGTTACTTAAAGAGAGCTCACCTAAAAATGAAAATTTTGTCACAAATGAAGATATCTTAAAGAATGTTGGTAAACAAATAGTTGATTTTCAAAGTCAATGGCTGCCGTCAGCTGTTTGGTTGCCAACATTATTCAAATGATCTTCTTTTCTGTTCAACAGAAGAAAGAAACCCATACAGGTTTGGAACAACATGAGGGTGAGTAAACGAAGAAAATTTTATTTTATTTTTTTTTTTTCATTTTTGGGTGAACTGTCCCTTCAAGTATTTGTTCTGATAGCACACCTCACATATGAGCAATATTACTTACTAACCCCTAAATATTGATCATACAGTCTACATTGATTTAACTGCTATTTCTATGGAACAAAGATGTACTAACTCATGCAAAATTCAGCGGCGTAATGATTGCTATGGAAAAAAGTTGGCTTTCCTCAAATGTATTAACATGGCATTTTTCCAGCCAGGCCCAGACTACCTTCCCTTGCAAAAATATATGCAGTAGCACTAATTTTTAGAGCCGGAATCGGGCCGCTTCTGCTGAAGTGAGATTTTGCGCCACCGTCCGCAGTCGTTCCAGGAATTCAAACCTCATAAGGTTTCAGCAGAAGCTTATGCTAAGCTTGTTAGTGTTTCTGATGCCATGTGTGATAGCGCCGCTGAATTACCATAAATCAGCAGAATTAACTATGATCTTCAACGGCATGTTTAAAACTGGCCAACACAAGTTTGCAATATGCTGCACAGAATATTATGATAACAAACCATTCTAAATGCCCATAATCTGCTTATGTCCCGGGTTCATATATATTCCGAATTAGCGCTTTTCCCTGTCCCAGACATGTTCCCACACAACCGCAACAGACGGAAACATGCACATTTGATATAAAAACAAGTTTTTAGATGGCACAGTTTTAGTGTCAACACAGATGCGATAATGCATAATGTAATTGGAACGTTTCTGCCGGCCGAGGTTCAAATTTGCACGTCTTTTGGAGGCGGCGTGCGACTAATGATACAAAGGACGTCCTGCATTTCATCAGATGTGAATCCTAATGTCGCTTTAACTCAGAGCAAATGAATCTGTGCTGTAATAAGAAGCTTCCAGAATTAGGTTGGGGTGGCAGAAAATTGCAAGCGCCTGGCACTTTTATCTTTGAATTTCACTTGTGCACAAGCCCAAAAAAACCTTCCTACATTATTTGGTTACATTCCATCAGTATGAGGAATAACATTGTGAAAATTGTATGCATGCTAATGATAAATAGAAATCCACCTGCTTTACGATAAAATGAGTTTAATTTTCCCATGCCCAGTGCCGGCTGGCCTTTCATAAATTACTTATGCACAGCTATTATTAAAATAGGGGGGAAGCAAATTAGAAAGTGTTCATATCTCTTCACTGGATTTAGCCGAGGCCGATCCCAGCAACCGGAGTCAGCACTTTTTTCTCCTTCCTGTCTCGGAAATTCTGCTCTCTTGAAATTTCCATCCTCGTGTCTGAGTATTTCTATAGCGCTGTTGTAGACGCAGAGAGTCTGTGTTTGCCAAATTAACCCAAATCTTTTCTAGGGTACGAGTGTAATGCAATTCACAGGCTTTTCTAAACCTGTATATTCAAATGCGCTTGAATACATGGGATGGCGTGGTACAAAATGTCAACGCTCAGAAAAGCGTGTTTGGCGCTAATCGTGTTGCATCATCGGTTACTGCCACAACAACAAGCCCGGAGACGCCGCACGCGGACTGCACAATATCAGCTCATTTGCATAGTGATTTGTTGCAAGTGGATTTGCTTACTGTAATTTTTCTTGAGTTTGATTGGACGCTTTTTTGGAAAGTAGTTTAAACTAAAATGTCTGAATGTACTTTTGAAAGTGCCGAGTAAAATAGTGTTTTGCTGATAACAAGAAAAACATTTGAGCAAAAAAATATAATATAGACGTCCTGTGAATGTGATTTCTCACATTTTTTTTTCTTGATCTGATTAAAAAACAACCAGACTAACGTGAATGAACCTACCTGATATTGTTAAAAAGAATGTTTAGCTCTATAAAACAGTCTATGTAAACAGATTTCAACATTTAAAAAAAAAATAATTCTGTCACATGAAGGCTTTTTTAACCAGAACTTTGTTAATTGTTGCTAGTTTTCAATGTCTATCTATCTTATTAGCTTATCTTATTATTCAGTCTTAAAAATTAAATGAGAAAGTAATGTTCTTAAAGCTTAATCGAAGAGTGAAATAAACTGTTATATACTGTGTGATTTTTTTTTTTGTTTGTTTGTTTTGTTTGTTTTTGTTTTTCCAGTTTTTACATTTTTTAGTTTTTGTCATTGAACAGTGCCTAATAACATTCAATACTGTGTTATAACTTTTTTTTTTTTTTTACCTCAAATGTTAATGTACTTTATTTGTCACTAGCATGAGTGAAATAAATACAAGACCTATAATGTGTTAAGAATAAACAGAATGTGTTAAGAATAAACATAAAATAAACAGAAAAAAGATATGGATAAGATATCAATAAAGGTATAAGTATTATAAAATTATAATTTTGTCAAATTATTTAATAAGATATGAAAATATAATGCTACATGCGTGTACTTTTTATACATGAGATGCTATGAAAACTGGCCATTTTATTTCCAAAATGACCACCAAAAATTTCCACCACAGTCATTTCCACTACAAATTCTATTGAACACAATATAATGTGGAAGAAATTACAGAATTAATATTTATGGTAACAGTCTAATGTTTACCTTTGGTATTTTAACATTTATCCCGCGATTCCCGCCATATTTCCTTGCCTCAGACTGTAAATACATTACTGTAAATGTGGTTTGCTCGATTTTGTAGTCTGAAGACGTTACTTTGGTGTAATTAATAGGGTTATACAGATATAGAGCTTAACTTGTACTGAACCCAGAACATTACTGTAAATAGCCCAAATATTTGTATTATATGTTAGGGTGCGGTTACCGTTTGCTCTGCGAAATTCCGCGGGCTGATTCCATTCGCTTCCATAGGAATCTGTGCGACTGGCAGTTTTGCATCAAGGCGAAAAACTTCGCCACGCGGATTTCGCTCATCTTCACGTGACGTTGACCACGCGAATTCGCGGGAAACGGCTTGGTTTGAAAGTGAATTCTGTGTGCGTCGTGTTTCATACATTCCAACACTACTGACAATGAAAAACGGACCGTTTTTTGCCCGCGAAATTCCGCCTACATTTCTTGAATGTGACTGCATCATTACTGGATGTAATATCAGATCACAGCCACATTTTCTTAAGAAAATAACTGAAGAAACAAAAACATAAACCCACGAGGGAGGCGCGGGCCATGAGATTTTGTTCTCTACGGCTGGAAAAGTGAAATTATTCTTTCTTGCTATTTATATCTAATGTATTCCTTTGTCCAACAAGTTTAAAGAGCCTTTACGTTCTAATTATTCTAAAACTTAAGGCACTGGTATGACTTTTCGTTCATTTTCCCTTCGAACATGAAGTCATGCTCCAAGAACTCAGTAGGTACTTGCTTTAGTTTAACCAGATGTCGTCTTTTTCCTGTTTCAGCTTGAATTGAAAGCCTCTTCATAGTCAGCATGTTCCTCAGTCTGATTATCCCTTCAGAGAATAGCTTCATACAAACCAAATTTCTCCTCTGAAAGGGCCCGTCCAGTTTTCCATCACTGAGTGGCGCAGAGGGATGATGGGTAATTCCTGGATGGAAAATCTGCCATTTCATCAAACGCAGTCATGTCTGTCCTGAGCCCACAGCCATTATTATGACTTACTCAAGGACTAGTGGACCTTTAGGGCCACACAGCTTCTGCTGTTCAGGTATATATGTGCTTTTATTCATTATATACTTGGAAAAAAAAAATTACAGTGGCCCTACAAACTTACATATTCTCATCTGTCCATTCGGGTGTACACTTTAATGATATTTCAAAGACAACAGAATTATCACATTATATACACTCTTAAAAATAAAGGTTCCAAAAGGATGTTTTTGCAGTGATGCCATAAAAGAACCATTTTTTGGCTCCCCAAAGAACCTTTTAGCAAACAGTTCCTAAAAGAACCATTTTGAAGAATATTTAAAAAAAACATAAAGAACCTTTTTCGACTATAAAGAAGCTTTTCTACATTTGAAAGGTTCCATAGATGTTCAAGGTTCTTCACAGAACCATTAATGCCAATAAAGAATCTTTATATTTAAGAGTGTTCAGTACAATACTTAAGTCCTACTTAACCATGTAAAAAAAGCACCCTAAAGTTCAGCCAATTGTCAGGGCTGTGTAATTACTTACAAATTGTAGTCCGTCGCTGATTAAAAATTACATAAAAAAAAAAAAAAATACTTAGTAATGTAATCCATTAGATTACATATTTTAGGTAATATAATCACACTACTTTTTGATTACTTTTTGATTACTTGTGACCTAACTCGTTTCTCACATTAATTTAAACAGAATAATCCTATACAATATTGATATAAAAATACAAAAATAATGAAATCATATTTAATTTGTTGTTATTATCGGCATGAAACGCATTAAACATTACGTCAGCATTTCTTAAACTGGGGTTCATGAAGGAATTGTAGGGGGTTTGTAAGTTTGATGAAAAGCTAATAAATCGTAAAAATGGAAAATTAAAATAAATCGTTTTTAAATAAGAGCAATCAAAATGTCATGTCCTGCATGTCATGTGATCATTAACCAATGTCAAAGAATGGTGAATATGCAAATGTATTACTTAATTACTAGCTTTTACCTTAAAATCTCAGAGGGACATTAAGTAAATATATTAGGCGAAAGATGTTCGGCTAACAACAACAAAATAATAATAAAAAATAAATAAATAAAAATCTCTGCTTTACATGTAAATAAGAAACAATGTGAATTTGTGCATTTTAATGCGTTTAAAAAAGACAAAATGCCTTCCAAAGACAGACTTGTGTGAATAATATGTAATTATGTAATCAATGAAAAAATTTTATTACAAGTGTTTTAAAATGTAATATAATCTAATTACAAGTACCTAATTTTCGGAATCTGATTATGTAATCCAGATTCTAAATAATACTGGCTACTTTACAGGAATATACATAAGTACTCTTAAAAACGTTTAATTAAAACATGTATCAGAATAAATACAGTATTCAAAATTAAGACAAAAAGTAGCACTTAAGTCACCTTATGTGGAAAACTGCAGAGAAACAAAATGTGTAAAACTGAATTTTTAGGGTAGTTTACTCACTTTATAGCTTTTCTTCAAGCTTAAACTGGCAAGTACTTAAAAAAACATAAATAAATAAATTTGCCTGTAAAAGGAAAATATTAAAGTAGTTACATTAAGTTGCAAACGGCATGTCTTCATAATATCTACAATGTATTTTAGAAAGGAGGTTCCTTACAAGGGTTTCAACACATTTTCAGGTATATATTTTCTTGGTATTGAAAAGCAGTAACTAGGCAGTTGTAGTAACTCTCCTGTAAGTCAATCAATGAAATCAAACATCTTATTTCATTGTTTCCCTCTTCATTGAAAATGAGCTGTGTTGCATTTGAGCTTAATGGACTGTGCTTCAGCTAATGTATGGCTTTGTTATTACAACATTATGAGAGGGCAAAAGGACATCACAGCCCATCACAGGGTAAGCCCAGTGTTACACTGCCCTCTGATGGACTGCACACTGAACTTGAAAAAAAGACATTTTGACTTAATAATTCATGCATACATTGGCAATATCAAATGAAAACAATAATTTAAGAAATGTCTTTAAAAATATGAATATTCATAGTACTACTTTTAAACTACATCTTTGTTTTAAACCAAGTAACACAGATTTTTATGTACCCATCATACGTCTTAAAATACTGAATAAAACAATTATTTACAAACCCTAGTGAAAAATAAATATACTAAAATGTATTTAAAATGCATTTATAAAGACCGATATTATTTAAATATCACACAATCCTCATCAATAGTGACATTAAAACATATTTAAGGCTTAATATATAGGATATATATAGTACTCCAAATAAAGTTTCATTATAATTTTTATATCAGTAAGTCTTGAGCGAAATGTCAGTAAATATGTTAATAGAACTATACTCAAATGCATTTAAAAAAAAAAAAAGAAAAAAAAAAAGTTTTTTACTAGGGAAGTTTGCTTTTTTATCCACAATCTTACAACAGAGGATGGACAAAGGATGAATTTTAAATTATTTCAGTTACTTGACATAAGTGGATGTATTTCACACATGAAAAACAGCAAATTTATTTGGAAATAAAGATTATATAAAGAAAATATATAAATAGTTAATAATAATTAAAAGAATATATGAATAGATGCCTTTATATAGATTTTTCTTTTCCAAACCAAAAATATTGTTTTGAAAACATGTAAATTGGTAATAATTTTACAGGTTTTGTCCATTTTAGACTTCACTGCTTTTGAAATGAGTATTTTGTAAACTAGGTTTAGCCAACCAACCAACTAACAAATAAATAAATCAATCTTGGCGGGGAAAAAAAAAAAAAAAAAAAAAAAAAAACACTAATAATAATTATTAAATAAAATCCCTTATTAACATTTTCCCCCAAAAAACATGCCAGTTTTTTCCTCCAGGAAATTGTACAAACATCAACAAGTATAAATGCAGATTAGAATAAATCAGATTATATATATATATATATATACATACACACACACAAAAACATGTTTTGACAAATAATATGATATATATATATATATATATATATATATACACACACACACATATATTATATACATAATATATATTGTATAATATACATGTAATATATACATATATTGTATTATATACAATGTAGAGTGCAAAATCTTAAAACTTAAATGTGTCTCAACTGAGTTTTTTAGCTTTCTGAACCACCTTTAATTTAGTGTTTCAAAAGACAAAGAGCAAACACTACAGAGTAGCACTCGTTTGATCATTACATTCGTTTATTTGAACACTGACATTATACTGAATGCATTTCATAATACTGAGGCATCATTCGCATCACATTTTGGCCATTGCTCAGTTTTGTTGCAGTTTCTATATGCAGGCAATTTCCCAACCAAAGCAAACAAATCTACCCTGAAATTATGAAAATAAACAGCTCTGATCAACTTATAACCTATCGTACATTTCAATCACTATACTTGAAGGTTAAACCTGCTAGTACTAGTACTGAAAGCACTACTAGCGTTACTCTTGAACTCTTTTACTTCTTCAGCTTTTTCTCCTTCTCAAATTCAGCGATTCGACTGAAAATGTCCAACAAATTGGAAGGGAGATCTTTTTTTACGCTTCCACCAGAAGACCTCCTGCGATCATCTTGATCTCGACTATTTCTTTCCATCTTCTCATTCCCGCCTCGTTCCGATTCGCTACGTTTCCTGCCTTGCGAGTAAAATTCCTTAGAGTAACGATCAGACTTCTGGGAATATTCGGATTGGGTTGAGGAGGACGAATCCCTCCTGGCACATTCTGAGGTACTCGAGCTCCTGTGTCGATCTCTGTCTTGACCGTTCAAATCAGGACGTCCCAGTCTAGACGCTTCATGTTTGATGTTCTCCAGACTTCTGTCGATAGCATCATCCAACCTACCTCTGCCGTCTTCGTGTCGGCTTTTTCCCCAGGACTGCTCTCCTTCGCTGAGGAGTTTGCTTATGGATTGTTTCTGGTCGATGTACGACGCGGAGGTGTTGGCAGGAGCGGGAAACCAATCTTTGTCGTCCTCCGCCGTTTTATCGCTACAAGACGAAACTCTCCGCTTGTGTTTCTTACTGCCGTGAGACGAGCGTCGGCGTTTGTGTTTTCGCTTCTTCGATTTTTTACGACTCGTTGAAGGAGAGTCGTCGCTTGACGTTGAGGACGTATCTGAGGATGCAGAGGAAGAGGTCGACCGCTTCCTCTTCTTCTTCATTCTACATGGAAGCAAACATCACGCTGAAACTTGCAGGACATTATGAGCGCCCATAAGAAAAATGGGCGTCAGCAATAAGTAAAACCGTCAAGTAGAAGAGTTCTTACCTTGTTGCGATGAAAGAAATACTTAAGGATTTCAATGGTCACATAAACAATGCTAAGTTTTGGCTGTGGCCAAATTTAAAATCAGGGATAGGCAATATAGTTGAACTCTTGCCCTGCCATTGACTGAAAATTATTTATGCTATTCAAGCTGCTAAATTCTCAGACTGTTTGCATTCAATTTTAAACCAATTTTAATCTAGCACCATTTTTGAGAAGCATTGTTTCAATGACTGATTTCAACCAAAACTGAAAAACTGTATTTGTTTCAGCTGAATACTTCTGATTGCAGAAATTTTGGTGCATTACTAACATATGGACTTCATGAACACTTTTAACTGGTGACACAAACAAATTGTTAAATCAGAGTTCTGGTCGATACACTGAATCAAAAGGATTTACTTGTATAAATCAATCAAACTTGCCAATTCAAACGCTTTGCAAACTTTGAAATCAGACTCTCATATTACAATACATACAACAAGGCATTGAAACACTAATATCTCAACCTTTAGGAAACATTACTGCTAATAATGGGGCACTGAAAAAAATACATAAAGCAACATTGCAAATACCATGATGATTGCATGAATTATTTAAGGGATAGTTCATCCAGAAATTAAACTTCTGGAAAAGTTATATATATATATATATTAGGGATGTGACGAAATCTCATGGCACGAGATCTCACGAGATCAGTGTTTACATTAGAGCTGCACAATTAATCCTTAAAATATCGAGATCTGGAGTCGAGCACCTACGCAATCTTATTCCTGAATGACTATGATTTATCTATGTCTATTAGGACTGTTTCACATCGCGAGTATCAGTGGAGCGTGAGAAGCAGGTTTTGTCGCTGCCCATGTTAAAGAATTAGAGGGTCGGGGTAAATGTGAACGCAGAAAGAGCAACACGAACAGTCTTTTTAACCACATTATAATCATTATTTCTGTGTTACAGACATTTAAATAACATAAGTACTGGGATAAAAGTTTATAGTTTGGGTATAAACACGTATTGTCTACTGTAACGATCAAAACGAAAGTATCTTAAGACTTGTATGTATAGTAACGCTTATCCTCTTCCGCCAGGAGGTGGCGACAACTGCCTGTTTAAAAAAAAAGTATGTCACTGAATCATTCATTCATTCAGGAGATTTCAATAGTCAAACAAATCTTAATGAAGTGAGACACTGACCTCTTCATTGAATTGTTGTTTTTTTTTTTTTTTTTAAATGAATATGTTTTTAAAAGACTTAAGCAATGAAAAGTTTGTCAGAACCACTGTTTCATAAGCTCAAAAATGCACCTACATTTTTTTTTGCATTTTGTCTTTTTCAGTTGAATAAAAGACTATTTTCCCTATACATTTCATCATTGAGGATTTCTTGAGAAACGTTTAAAAATCTTGTCTCGTTCTCGCGAACCCAGTCTCATGTCTCGTCTCGTCAGATAAGTGTCTCGTCACACCCCTAAAATATATATATATATATATATATATATATATATATTTATGTAAATTTATATAAATAAAACACACACACACAAACACACAGACAAGGGCCGTTCTACAGAATTGGTCCAAAGTCAGAGTTGAAAACTTCTTGGGGGGAAAAAAAATAAATAAATAAATAAAAAAAATAAGTCTTTTTTCCAAAAACTTTGTATGTATGCAAATTGTATTGAAACACGGTAACATATCATTTAATAAGAAAGGTTATATAGGCCTATTAAGATTTTGCTTACATCTAGATTGTAGATATACTTTTTGCTGTTTTAGTAAAATTTTCAGTGGTAAATCTATAATTACATTTTTAACAATATTTTAACCATTTAAATCAACTTCAAAATATTTTCTTTTGTGTCCAGCAGAAGAAAAATTCAAACAGGTTTGGAACAACTTCAAAGTGTCAATTTTCATTTTTGGGTAAACTATACCTTTAACTTTATCTCACCAGAGAAAAACATGGTGAATATATTGTAAAATTCAATATATTGCCCAGCCCTAATTTAAATGTTGGACTGAATTACCTAAATTATCATCATTTAACGTGTGCAAGGAAAATGAGTCACTCATAAACAAACTGCTGTTATGTTGTCTGTCACTTTAAATGCTCAAGCTCTTTAAAATAAGATGGATTCTGACAGCCTGACATGTTTTTATCATTCATCAGCTGGAGAAAAAAAAAAAAAAAAAAAAAAAAAAAAAAGTAAGTAAAAGTAAAAGTAAAAGTAACTTACAGTTACAGTTAAGGTCAAAAGTTTACACCCCCATTTCAGAATCATTTCGTTGTTCACGAGTCTCTTGTTTGTCCTGAAAAGCTAAACTGCCCACTTTGGTCTTTCAGCATTTTTGTGTATTTGAACCCTTTCCAACAATGACTGTATGATTTTGAGATCCATCTTTTCACACAGAGGACAACTGAGGGACTCATATGCAACTATTACAGAAGGTTCAAACACTCACAGATGCTCCAGAAGGAAAAACCATGCATTAAGAGCCGGGGGGTGAAAACTTTTGAACAGACTGAAGATGTGTACATTTTTCTTATTTTGTCTAAATATAATCTTTTTTTCCATTTAGCCCTTCAAAAGCTACAGAAGATACTTACATGTTTCCCAGAAGACAAAATAAGTTAAATTTACCCTGACTTTCAAATTCCAAAAGTTTTCACCCCCCAACTCTTAATGCATTGTTGTTCCTTCTGAAGCATCAGTGAGTGTTTGATCCTTCTGTAATAGTTGCATATGAGTCCCTCAGTTGTCCTCAGTGTGAAAAGATGGATCTCAAAATCATACAGTCATTGTTGGAAAGGGTTCAAATACACAAAAATGCTGGAAAACCAAAGAATTTGTGGGACCTGAAGGATTTTTTCCTGAAGAACAGCAGGCAGTTTAACTGAGGGACTCATGAACAACAGCTGTGATCATTCAGGTAACAACACAGTATTAAGAATCATGTATGTAAACTTTTGAACGGGGTCATTTTAATATACTCAACTATTATTTTCTCTTGCGGACTATTTGTGAACATCTTCTATGTAAAATGTCTTATTCAGGTCAGTACTAAATAAACAATAACATGCATTTTGTATGATCCCTCTTATTTTGGTCAAATAATTAACATTTTGCAGATTCTGCAAGGTGTATGTAAACTTTTGACTTAAACTGTATAATCCTTGATGTGAACAGGCCTTTTTCTGATTTCAGCAAATAAATAAACTGTGTACAGAACAACTGTATGTAGCTACAGTGTTTATGTGACCAAATATATGCTTAACAGGAATCAAAACGTGAATGAATATGGTGGTGTTGACGTTACCTTTTCTCTTCTTTTAGGATCTTACGTAATTTCTCTGCACTCGTCTCCACGGTCTTAGCTTTTTCCTGCTCTTTGGCAGCTTCCTGCTCTTTCAATTTAAGCGATTTCTTTAAAGCAGTTCATTGACAGGGTAAAATTGGAATAATTTTCAGGAAATTAATCAAGCATGCATATGCGAGCAGGCATACAGCGCGAGCAATTTCGCCGTTTTTCGCACCCCAGGCGTCAGGATATGTAAAGCAATGACAAAATGCGAGAAAACATTTCAGATTTAGCAATGATCGTGAGATGCAGTTACCGTCGTATCAGGAACAGAATACAAACCAAAGGTGGTAGGGGGTTTTATTTCCACATGGGGGCATTTATGTCAACCCAGTGCAATCAGGGTTAAAGGTCCCATCAGTCAGGTTTCACAGGTCCAAGATCAGATAGACACATAAATGACAAAAATACTTCATCAGTACTCTAATACTCAACAGTTAAAATTAACTTTTTGATAATACTAATTTTAAAAAAAGCAATGTGTCAGTGTAAAGAAATGAAACTTTGCTAAAAATGTACTTATCCCTAGGCCATCCAAGATGGAGACGAGTTTGTTTCTTCATGACATTTGGAGAAATGTAGCATTGCATCACTTGCTCACCAACGAATCCTCTGTAGTGAATGGGTGCCGTCAGAATGAGAGTTGATAA
The DNA here is from genome assembly GCA_036247105.1 of Cirrhinus mrigala. Classification (NCBI taxonomy): domain Eukaryota; kingdom Metazoa; phylum Chordata; class Actinopteri; order Cypriniformes; family Cyprinidae; genus Cirrhinus; species Cirrhinus mrigala. The sequence continues at coordinate 2,595,344 of CM070028.1, forward strand.
AAACATCACAATAATCCACAAGTAATCCACACCACTCCAGTCCATCAATTAACATCTTGAGAAGAGATCTGCACCTGCGATATCAAGTGCATATTTCTCTCCTGATTCAGACGAGATGACTTTTTCACCAGAGGAAGCGTTATTATGGATCATGGACTTGTTTTTTAGCCAGAAGCAATGGTTTGAAGTTAAAAACATGCAGCTTTAGTCTTCTCAAGACGTTAACTGATGCACTGAATTGGACTTGTGGATTATTGTGATGTTTTTATCAGCTGTTTGGACTCTCATTCTGACGGCACCCATTCACTTCCATTGGTGAGCAAATGATGCAATGCTACATTTCTCCACATCTGATGAAGAAACAAACCTATCTACATATGGGATGGCCTGAAGGTGAGTAAACTTTTGGGACGTTTTCATTTTTGGGTGAATGGTTTCTTAAACATGTGACACATCTTTTGTACCTGAAACACTGTAAGCTAATTGTCTGATTAAAATTCCAAGCATGCATTCATGACGCGCAGGTTTATCCAGCTCACCTGGATGCGTAATTGAAGTTTCTCCAAGGCTTCTGCTGCTTCTTGAAACGTGTCATCTAATACGATGGCTCTTTTGTAGAGACCCTCAGCGGTCACCAACTTTTCTTCCTCTTCGAGTCTATGCAGAAAAGATCAGAGCATAATCAAAACTCATTTTATAGAGTTAAAGGCCTGTGCACAACTGAATTCAACATGAATGCAATGGAGTCCTTCAATCTGCAATGTCTATATTGATATTTGACAAACTAGACCCTTATTATGATGGTTGAAACATTAATGCTTTACAAAAGTGTGTTGCTGTTAATAGTGCATGGCGTTCTGTAGCCCCTCAAGCATTAAGATTCGATATTTATAGGTGATTTCTAGGATGGACGCACAAGTCTTTTGCTGAATGATCAAGCGTTCCCAGTACTTCCAAATGTAAACAGTAAGAGACAAAACAAACATGACACACATGGAAACATTCTGAATAGATTTCCTCTTTTGAATTAAACCTTACCGGAATAATCATCTTAATTGTAGTGTGCATGTATATGTCGGTCACAGACAGGTTGGAGGAATGCATAGGAATTCATACAGGTGATTAAGAAAAGGGAGCAGCTGCTTTAAATGCATTTCTCTGACGTCTTAATGAAGAACATATAATAAACGCCCTGTCTGGCAGCATATATGAGGGCTATTAATTGACAATGCTGACAGACATACAGACTGCAATATGTTGGCAGGTGCCACTGGTAATTATTTTTTGTTGCCTGTATGTGCTTCTTTTGACTGTGAAGGTGCCAGTAGCCACTGACTTGCATTTTGTCAATCAGCAATGACCAGTTTCTGCTAAAAATCTTCTTTACTGAAGGAAAAAAGTAATCTTGGACGGCCTGAGGATGAGTAAATTATCAGCAAATTTTCATTTTGGGGTGAACTATCCCTTTAAATACATTTAAACCGGCAGGTCACACGCATACAAAAAAAGATGCAGCACAATATTGGATCTGATCATTAATCTTTGCATTGTAAATGCTGCTTAAATTGTGGTAAAATCACTTTAATGCATAACTTCTCATCGTTTTTTTTAGTATTAACCCTTTAACTGTCACTCCCATTTTTAAACACAGACATAAAAATGCACTATCCAGACTTAAATTTTTATAATTCATGAATGAAAATATTTGTAATATGATTTTGATGTACATTTTCATGTCTTTCTTTCTTCAGTCGTAAGGAAATTATGTTTTTTGAGGAAATTATGTTTTTTTTCTCCATATAATGGACTGCTATGGTGCGCCGAGTTTGAACTTTCAAAATGCAGTTTAAATGCAGCTTCAAACGATCCCAAATGCGGTTGTAAACGATCCCACCCGAGCAAGAAGGGTCTTATCTAGCGTAACGATCGGTTATTTACATTTAAAAAATACAATTTAAATACTTTTTAATCTCAAATGCTCATCTTGCCTTTCTCTCCTTGAACTATTTTCTCCCTTAACTTCAAAAATCATTTCAAAATCATCCTACATCACTGCAGAAGTACCGACCCAGTCTTTGCAAAGTGAACATGCAAAGAAGATCAAACACCCTTAACAAAAAAGGGTAAAACAGTGATATAGGACGATTTTGAAGTTGAGGGAGAACATGAGATGGGAGTTTTTTGACATACCCTAACTGACATGAACCAGAACAAAAACAGTCCAGGCAGAGTAAGACAAGGCATTAAAAAGTATAGAAATTGTATTATTTTAATAAAAATAACCGATCGTTTCACTAGATAAGACCCTTCTTCCTCGGCTGGGATCGTTTACAACCGCATTTGGGATCGTTTGAAGCTGCATTTAAACTGCATTTTGGAAGTTCAAACTCGGGTCACCATATCAGTTCATTATATGGAGAAAAATCCTGAAATGTTTTCCTCAAAAAACAATTTATTTACGACTGAAGAAAAAAAGACATGAACATCTTGGATGACAAAGGAGTGAGTACATTATATGTGAATCTTTGTTTTGGAAGTGGACTTCTGCTTTAAACTAGAAGTAGTAACAGCATTCCTCAATGACATACTGTCCTCCTCTTTCCACAAGTGTCTGGCAGAGGTATTTTTTGGCGTTCCTGTGTGTAGGGCAGTTCTCCAAAGCGAGCTCAAAATCATCGATAGCCTTCATCAAGCTTCCTTTGGTTGCATATCTACAACAAAATAAAAACACCTTCAGTAATTATGCGACAAGGCAGAAAAATAAACATTTCTATATTTTATTGTAACTTACAGAGCTCCACGTGCCACGAGAGCCTCCACATTGTTTGTGTCGATCTCTAAGGCTTTGTTGTACTCATTCATCGCTTCTACATGACGACCTGATTTAAAATGGTCAACGCCAGCTTTAACACTGTAACGATATGAGAAAATCATACGGTCATTTCTAGCTTATAAGTGCTTTACAAGTAATCAGATTACTTTTTTCAAGTTACTAGTAAAGTAATGCATTACTTTTAAATTTACAATGAAGCATCTGAGTTACTTTTTCAAAAAAGTAACGCAAGTTACTTCGTTTTCATATCTATTCACTGACAGCACTGATATTTTCTTTAGCCGGAGGCTTATTAATTTCATTTTTTGGTGTGAAAGGTAAGGCAAGCTCAGTCCAGGTGACAAAAGTAATGCAAAAGTAAAGTAACAGATTACTTTTCATAAAAAGTAACTAACTCAATTAGTTACTTTTTATAGAGTAACACAATATTGTAATGCATTACTTTTAAAAGTAACTTTCCCCAACACTGTAGCTTACAATAGCACTAGGTTTAATGTAATACTAAATACAATAATAATCAAAATGTGTTAATTTTATGAGATACAAAGATAAAATCACGTAAACACAAACCATTTCAATGCCCAGGATACGGACTGTTTCTTCCGGATAGCTGTTGCAAAATCATCTTCTTTGAAGCGGTTACTGTGTATATAAATACGTGTATAAAAATACATTTTAACTGAGAATACACCAAGAAAACTGGGAATAACATGAAAGCCAAAGACCAAATGTACCTCTGCAAGCCCCTCATTAGTGAAGGAGTTTGTGTATCGCTTATTCCCAGCTTTCCCAGGAGGTAGTCTACATTTAAAGGGTTGGACAAACCAAGAGAGCTCTCCAAGAGCTTCTCATACGTCTCGTTGCTGTCTGCGGCCACCTTTTCACCCCGGCTGAAAGAGCGGAGGAAGTTATCAACAACTGGACATCTGAGACAAACAGGTCACAGTTCATTTTTTTTGTTTTTACATACGTGTAATGAAGAGGAAGATCTTCTTTGCTTATGACACCCAGTTTAACTTTATCCAAGTGTGGAGCCAGTGAGGAGGAATACAGTGATAATGTCAGCTTCTCGTGGTAGCGGTCAATGTCCTTCACCCCAGCTGTGACACAAAATATCACTTTATTAAAACAAATCATTTTAGGATTAATATATAGACAATAATTTTTTAATATTAGCCAAAAAAGGTATCATACCTCTAATCAAATCCCCAATTTGGTAATAAGACAAGGGATCATCATGATTTCCAGTTGAAGGTACATCTCTTAATGGACAGAGGGCCTTTTAATAGACAACATTTATTTTTACGATCATATTTGACTGACAATCTGCAACTGAAGTGTTTTCAAAATCTAAAAAAGTGGTTTCATATGGTTTAAAAAAAACCTTAACACCATTTTCAACAAGGTTCAACTGAACTGCTCAAGTAAAAAGTAGTAACATTTTCCTTATACCTTCATCTTAATCATTATTTTCCAAAAAAAATAAAAAGTTTTAAAATGTACTTCGAGGTCAAAAGCATTTTAAAAATAGCATAAACTACTGATTCAATTAATCAATGAATGAATAAATAAACAAAAAAAAAAAAAAAAAAATCAATAAATAATTATAATTATTTAATTATTTATAAATATAATTATTATATAGCACAAAGATGAAAACTGTTTTCAAACAACAAAACAAAACAGCTTTAATTTATTTCTGTGCATTAGAATGTTTATTATTTATTTATTTATTAAGAGCAAAAACAATGACTCCCATACATTTTTACCATGATTTAGAAAAAGAATTTCATTAAATGTAACAATAGTTCATATATTAATAAATATTAATAAATATTTTCAGGCATATTTAGATTATTAGATGACATTAAAAGACTATTTAAGGATCACAGTTCAGTTTTTATTCATTTAAATTTAAAATTTACTGATCACATATCCATTTAAAAATTATAAAAGGGATTTTATATACACAGAAACCACATTAAATGCAAGTAAAATGTCACTTTAATGTTTTAAATAACTTTTGTGCAAATAAAAAGTAAAAATATGGGTGAAATCAAGTTACTCCATTCAGCGTAACAGATATATTTATGTGAAAATTAAACAACGTATTTCTTTTTACCTGTACTTATTAAAAGAATTAGTGCTGGGCAATGATTAATTCGCATCCAAAATAAAAGTTGCGTACATAATGTGTGTGTGTACTGTGTATATTTATTATGTATGTATAAATACACACACATGCATGAAAAAGTTCGGACACCCTATTGAATTCCATTGTTTTTTGTATCAGGACATAATAAAAAATTATCTGGTCCTTGGCAGGTCTTAAAATTTGGAAAATATTAACATCGTCACATGACATATCACACTGTGTCATTATTTATTTAGCAAAAATAAAGCCAAGATGGAAAAGCCATGTGTGACCAAGTTAGGACACCCTATAATTCAACCTGTAGATCCGCTTTTAGCAGCAATAACTAAGCATTTATTTTCTGTATGACTATCAGTTTCTCACATCATTCTGGAGGAATTTGGACCACTCTTCTTTTCAACGTTGCTCCAGTTTGTGGGCATTTACTTATGCACCGCTCTCACCACAGCATTTGAGTCAGGATGAGCTCTGGACTTCGACTGGGTTATTGCAACACCTTAATTCTTTTCTTTTCAGCCATTCTGTTGTAGATTTGCTGGTGTGTTTGGGATCATTGTCCTGTTGCATGACCCAATTTTGGCCCAACTTTAGATGTCGGACAGATGCCCTCATATTTGACTCTAGAGTACTTTGATATCCAGAGGAGTTCATGGCCAACTCAATGCCTGTGAGCTGCCCAGGTCCTGTGGCTACAAAACAAGCCCAAAATTATCAGCCCTCCTCCAGCATGCTTGTCTTTTGGTATGAGGTGTTTGTGCTGACATGCTCTTTAAGTTTTTACCAAACTTGGGGCTGTGATTTATGGCCAAACATCTCCACTTCGGTCTCGTCTGTTCAAAGGACATTATTCTAGAAGACTTGTGTTTTGTTCAGATGCAACTTTGCAGACCTAAACTGTGCTGCAATGTTTTTTGTTGTTGTTGTTGTTGTTGTTGTTTTAGTTTAGATAGATGAGGCTTTCTTCTGTCAGGCCTTTCAAACATGCCATTTTTGTCCCATATTTTTCTAATGGCATTGTCATGAACTTTATTATTTAACATGTTGACTGAGGCCTGTAGAGTCTGAGGTGTAGTTCTTGGCAGTGTTGGGGAAAGTTACTTTCAAAAGTAATGCATTACAATATTGAGTTACTCCCTAAAAAAGTAACTAATTGCACTACTTAGGTTACTTTTTATGGAAAGTAATGCGTTACTTTACTTTTGCATTACTTTTTAAATCTGAGCAGGGCTTGAATGTTTGTTTTTAATATAAAAAGTTCTATTTTTGTCAAATGTAAAAGCCTTTTCACACCAAAAGCCTCAGGCTTTGAGAAAAGTAAATTCATGTCTGTACAGTAGACCGCAGAAGAAAAAATATCAACTCTTCAGCAATAAAAAAAGGAAAACAAATGTTAGATTATCTTGAGTAATTTTTGCTTATTTGTATGGTTGAACTGCATCATCGAAGGTCGACAGCAAAGACACTGGTTAATACAATGGTATTAAATGCATAAAGGTTATTTTTTATTATTTAACAAATTTAATTATTGCAGGTTTGCATCATATTCTGAGTTGAATTTCACTGTTTTTATTCATTTTGAGAAATACTGAATCTGTTTTTTGCGAGTGAGATGAATTAATGCATGTTCACATTTATTCTAGAACTAACATCTTATTCCCGATTTCTCTCAATATGGGGACAGGAGAGCTTTTAGTCCAATAAATGGGGGGAAAAGTAACTAGTGTTACTTATTTGAAAAAAGTAACTCAAATATTTGTGCGTCAATTAAAAAGAAATGCGTTACCCCCAACACTGGTTCTTGGGTTGTCTGCCATTTCTCTGAGCTTTACACGGTCTGATCTTGGTCTGATGTCTTCCACTTGTGAATAAACTTCAAATTGTTTGGAAATGGCCGTATTACTCTTCTCAGATGGATGGCAGCAACAATTGCTTCTCTAAGATGATTGCTGATGTCTTACCTCCTTGGCATTGTGTTAACACACACCTGAAGGCTCCAGACCAGCGAACTTGCTGATGATCAGTTAATCAAAGGTATTTGGTTGGTGGTGCTTGACTGTTATTTACCCTCTTAATTCCAATGTTAACAGTAAGGGTGTCCTAACTTTGTCACACATGGCTTTTCCATTTTGGCTTTATTTTTGTTCAGTAAATAATGACACGGTGCAATTTGTCATGTTTTGTTGTTCATCTGAGGTTTTATTTTCGAAATTTTAAGACCAGCCAAGGACCAGTTTTTTTAATAATGTCCTGATACAGAAAACCATGGAATTCAATAGGGTGTCCTAACTTTTTCATATTAAATATTAAATATAGTGTTGAGCAACGATTAATCGTGATTAATCAAATTCAAAATAAAAGTTTTTGTGTACATAACATATGTGTGTGTACTTTGTATATTTATCATGTATATACAGTATAAATACACACATGTGTATGCATATATTTAAGAAAAACATGTCATGTTTATATATTAAATTTAGTGCTGGGCAACAATTAATCGCGATTAATCGCATCCAAAATAAAAGTTTTTGTTTACGTAATATGTGTGTGTACTGTCCATATTTTTTAATGTGCATACAGTATAAATACACACACATGCATGTATATATTTAAAACAAACATATGTTATGTTTATGTATTAAATATAGTGTTGGACAAAGATTAATTGTCAATAATCACATCTAAAATGAAAGTTTTTGTTTATATAATATATGTGTGTGTACTGTGCATTTATTACGTGTTTATAAATACACACACACATGCATGTATTTAAGAAAAATATGTTTATATATTAAATATAGTGTTGGGCAATGATTAATTGTCAATAATCACATCTAAAATGAAAGTTTTTATTTATATAATATATGTGTGTGTACTGTGTATATTTATTATGTATATATAAATACACACACATGCATGCATGTATACATTTAAGAAAAATATGTTATGTTTATATATTAAATATAGTGTTAGGCAACAATTAATTGTGATTAATCGCATCCAAAATTAAAGTTTTTGTTTATATATGTGTGTGTACTGTGTGTGTGTATGTATATATATATATATATATATATATATATATATATATATATATATATATATATATATATATATATATATATATATAGACACACTAATTCTTTTAATATATACAGGTCAAAATAAATGTGTTGTGTATTTTCACATAAATATATCTGTTACTCTGCATGAAGTAACTTTATTTTACCCATATTTTGACATTTTGTACAAGTTATTTGAAACATCAAAGTGACATTTTACTTGCATTTAATATGGGACATCTCGTCTTTGTCCTATATACATATTTACAACGTAGAAAGTGCAATCATGTAGAAATACACACTTAAGAGAGAAAAAAAAAGTCAAACCTTTATCTCAAGGTCCTCAATATCTCGTTCCAGTCCTCCAGCAGTGCAGAGAAGAGTTACGAATAAACCAAACTCTCGCACTGAATTGATCCGTCCGATAACCATGTCTCCACGCTCAACATCTCTGTAAAAAAGCTCCCGTCTCTCCTCAAACGACACCTCCATGAACTGCTCCAGCGGAGGCATGATGGCGTACGCCTCTGAAAACAACCTTCTGTGATGAAATGCGTTTCACATAAAAAACGATTTGGAATTTCATTAGAAATTAATGAGAAAATTCACCTCCAGATTCCTCCTGCCATTCATCTGCAGGTGTGGATGTTTTCCATGACGGTGCAAACAAAAGATCAGCTTTCCTTGCTATGAACTGCTCCAAAACAGGACTCACCTCGTCTTTACCTCTGTGACATATTACATACCAATGACATATTACTCATTATTACTCATTACTAAATAACATATTGTCAACATATATAGAGAGAGAGAATAGCTCATTATGCGTTTCACAGAAGAAAGTCAGTCATATGGGTGTTTGTGATAAGAAGGTGAGTACTCATTAAAATAACTTCCTTATAGGAGAAAATAAGGTATGTTTTAAGGGTATTTAATAGGTTTTGGGGGTCTTTCAACACAAACATAACATACTCATGAAAAATAATCACGTACAACAACTATAAAAACGTCTCTTACCTTTGACTGAGAGTTTTGGAGAGCTCAGCTGCCACATGTTTAAAGTCTGGGTTTTCACTTTGCTCGCATTTTAACAATGACAACAGATTTTCACCATGATACGACACAGATTGTCGGAGTAAATCTCTCTCCATTATCAGTGTCTCCAACACGACATATTTACACTAAATGTGTGCAGGAATAGTACCACAATTTTAGCACCGATTTGACATAAAAGAAGACTGAATTAACTGATTAAGTAAGCAACCAGATGGTCGGTTAACCTTTCCGATATTTGTTAAAGCTCAAGAAGTTATCAAAGTGTCTGAATCTTAGCAGAAATAGCTGCAGCTGTAAACGTGCTTATGCCAAATGCAAGACGTGGAAACCGGAAGCGAACCGGAAGAAAGACTTGACTTTAACCATTTTTGGGTATCCTTTAAGATTCTGTTTGTTACATTTGTCGACACCGCATTAAACACAGCTATTCAAAAAGCAATTTGTTTCGAACGGAAGTATTAGTCAAATAAGAATAGCACGAGAGATGGTAGTTATCGTGAAACGCGTTGTTGTTATGTTTTCAAAATTGAAGTCGGAAACATCGGTTCCAGTGGTTTTCAAAATTAAAGTGACACAAGCACGCTTCAAATTAAAAGTTCTCTTACAAACGCACTGAGTACAGCACGCAAAAAAGAAAACTACGATGCTCTGAAATCTAAGATTGAATGAATGACGTTAACAAATGAATTATAAATAACAAATCACCTCAGATCATTTACTGGCGACTGAGCTGTATCATCAAAGGCAGCAGGCAGAACAATTAAAGTAATGAAAGAATGGAATATTCTAATAATGTTTTGAAAAACGTTTTTAGAACACTAATATAATGAAAATTGAACGTTCTAATTGCATACAGAATAACGTTTCTTGAACGTTAATTTGAGATTACCCTTACGAAAATTAACCATAACCATGTTTTTTTGGCATATTGATTACCATTTTTAAGGCCACAGTTTTACTACAAATTACCATGGTTAAACTATGGTTAGAATACCAGAACCATGGTTAATTTGGTTAATTTGTTTTTGTTTTTTATTCATAGTAAAACCATGGTTAATTTTCATAAGGGTACATTTACACTAGTGCATTTTCGTTTTAAAAGCAGTGAAAATGCCAGCATAGACAAGGAATGTTTTCATTTTAAAATGCCATTTTAAAACAAAAACGCACTAGTATAAACAGGGCCTGATAGACTCGAACGTTGTTAATAACGTTCTTAGAAAGTTAATATAATGTGAAATTGAAACGGTCCAATAACATTTTGGGTAATGTCCCAGCAAACACAGAACATTCCCCTAACGTTCCCCTATGGTTCCCATTTGGTTATTTTTTTGGGAACCAAATGAGAACATTCTAGGAACGTTCCCTGTAGGTTCTCTTTTTAATAACCTTTAAAGATAACCCCTGCAGGTTATTTTTTGGTTTAATTTTATAACCTAAAAAGAACCATCCCAGAACATTCCCTGCAGGTTATTTTTTTGTTTTATTTTTATACCTAACCTACAGGGAACATTCTATTTACGTTAAGAAAACATTCCTGGCTAACCAATAGGGAACGTTTATGGAACATTCTGGGAACCAATTATTGTTAGCTGGGGTGCTTATATGAGGCTGTGAGTCATAAACCTAGTTTTTACAACTGCACACATTGTGTATAAAAGCCCTACATATACTTTCCATAAGTCAAAATTCCATATACTTTCCATAAGGCAACTCACAACTGTTTTATTTTTTTAATGCATTTATAGTTACATTAATTAAAATAAATTACATTATGTAAGGAATAATTAATAATGGGCAGTTGAATAATTAGAAAATAATGCACACCCAAGGTGGTTTTTCAGGTCTATCTTACAAAGACTACTACAGAAATAGCCTACTACAGACATTTCACGAAGTAACAAATGTAAAAATAAAACTCTGCACAATCTTCACTGTATACATTAAATATAGATGATTCTTATTAAAGTTAATAAATGATTCAGTCAAGAACAGTGAGTGATTTTCTCTTTTTCTTCTGTTGTTTGATTAACATTTATGACGCATTCGGCGGTTGCAGGTTTACGCTGCTGTTGCTTTAAGATCTGACGCATAGATCAAATATTTTGACACATCCATATTTCTCCCAACCGTTCAGTTTCACTCAAGACAAAACCGACTGCATTTACACAAATAACTTTTCGTGCCTGAGAGGCGCGTTCTGAAACCCATCTGGACAATACTTAAAAATGCATGCAAATACTGAATAGAACTTCATAATGCATAATGTGTAATAATGCACAGAGTCAATGACATTTCCATTAAATGTCCCTGGACACAGAAATATTTTCAGAGTCCGAAAGGCTTGAGTCCCGAATCAAGTCAATCATACTCATTCAATTGAATTTGCCACAGGTTAACCTTTCTTGAAGTGTAGTAACATCTACAAGCAATGTTCATGCTCCTAAGCTAAATTTTTAACTGTCCCAGATAATGGTATGAATACTTATGCAATGGGATCATTTAAGTTTTTTTTATTTCTAATAAATTTGCATAGATGTTAAAAAACAGTTTTTTGCTTTGTCATTATGGTGTATGGAGTGTAGATTGATGTGGGAAAAAAAGTAATTTAAAGCAGTTTAACATAAAGCCGCAATGTAACAAAATGTGTAAAAATGAAGGGGTATGAATACTTTCGCAAAACACCGTATATCCAGATTTTAAAATGTTTTAATAGCGTTTTTATTGGTCATGTAAACATTCAATGGGAATGCTACATTTTATAATTGAATGTTAACACAAAGAACGTTATTTATTAGGGCTGGCAAACGATTAATCGCGACTAATCGCATAGAAAATGCGAAAGAGTTTGCCTAATATACAGTATGTGTGTGTACAGTGTGTAATTATTATGTATATATAAATACACACAAATTAATGTATTTAAGACAAATATGTTATTTATGTACTAAATTTTTTTTTTATTTATATATAATATAAATTCTATAAAAAATTATAATAAATGCTTATACTTGTAAATATTTTTTAAATATATACATGAATGTGGTTGTTTTTATATGTACATAATAATTACACACAGTACACACGTCTCTCACTCCGCGTTACACACATATATTAGGCATACTCAAACTTTTATTTTGTATGCGATTAATCGCAATTAATCGTTTGCCAGCCCTATTATTTGTACATTGTTCATGGAACATTTTAGCTGGATGTTAGTCAAATATATATAAACATACCAAAATTCTGAGATCATTTTCTGGTAGCTGAATAATATTTGTATTTAAGTGTTGTGATCAGCTTAGTTCATAATACACCAAATTCCATTGTCTAAGAACAAAGCTACTTACTGGCAGCCTGTAACAAAGAAGAAGCCATTTTTAACTGAAAACTATAGGCATGCTCTCTCTCTGGCTTTGTAGAACAGCATAGCACTATTTACAGAGTTTCATCCATTGTAAATTACTTTCAGGTTAGCTGGAAGGCAGTATCTACCTGTGACCCAAAATCCTTTCATTATATCAAGAGAAACATAGACCGCAGATACATGTTAATTATTCATACAAAACCACAAAATAAACAGGAGATATATGTTTCTTGAGCAGCAAATCAGCATATTAGAATGACTTCTAAAGGATCGTATGACACTGAAGACTGGAGTAATGATGCTGAAAATTCAGCTTTGTATCACTAAACATATATTCACACAGAAAGTAGTTATTTTAAATGGTAATATGCTCTTAGGCAACATGGGCAGTTTTATGTTCCTTACCGTAAAGGAGTGGTAATGTTATTGTAATCAGTGGGAAGTGTGACAATACTGTCAGAAAGTGAAAGATGTTCAATTGTATTAGGATAATAATAACAGCTGCACAAATGGGTGGAGTTTAATGGCAGCATATTGCCTGTATTGCATTACTACTGTTAGGCTGCTTTAAGAAGTCATTTTTCCCACATTAGGTTTGGTAGCAAAGAACTTGAAAGATGCTTCGATTTATTTTCTTTATTGGATTGGGTTTACTGATTGGTAGATCAATACCAACAGGTAAGGCATCTATTTAAATCTAAATATTTAAGTATGTGATGTATATGGAAATATTAGTCTTTGATGAAAAAAAAAAAGAATGTATATGTGCATATTACTTATTTGTTATTCAGAATGCATGTATATAATGTACTGTATATAATTGAATTATATCTTATATGTTTCAAAAAACACTAAATATAAAGAAATGTAAATTCTGAATACTGCCAAATTGGACATATTTTGCATTGTACGTATTTATATGAACATTGAATTGTATTAGCAAAACGCTTGTAGGTTTTAGTCAATAAATTATATGATGTTATAATAGAATGCTAAAATGCTAAAAATACATGCATACATGTGCGGCTGATTTAAAATGCATAAATCTCCTAAAAATCATTAATGAGAAGTGATTTATCCAAAGATATTTACAGTACACTTAGTGGTGCTGCTCAAGCATCACTATAACTATTGCTTCTTGTTAAAATATCTTAAAAACAGACTTTGATTTATTTTTAATTAAATCATGAATGTAAATCATACCAAAAAAAAAAAAAAAAAGTTTTCAAGGTTTAATGCACATGATACGGTGCAATTGTTGCATATTCAGCAGTGATCTGATAAAGACTCATTTAATCTGTAGATCAGAAGTCACATCTGTCTGACTGGTTTTTAAAGAGAAGAAAGAAAAATGAAACAGTAATAACAAATTTGGCCAGAGGAAGGTTAGAGAAAAACATGTTTATCATTATTTCATATTTCTACTTGATGCCACAGACTTCTCCTATAATATTTGTATTAAAAAAGCTAGCAAATCTCATGAAGCATAGGTGAATATATGAAATTGGGGATTCAGTAGTGAAACTGCTCTTCTCAAAAGTAGGTAACCATTTACTCTGCTTACGTAAGTTTATTGCTCACAATTATAACTAATAGCTCTACAATTCCAAAAATGCATTTATATTTGTGCATCATAATACAAACCAAACAGCCGAGAAAAGTCAAAACAAAAATACTTCCTGCAAATACAAACAAAGCTTGCTATGCGGGTTATTTTGATCTCGGCGTCAAAGAATGAAAGGCATTCAATAATAGAGTTGATAGTGAAGTATGTAGCACAGTTTGTGGTTTTCTACTACATTGTTACCAAAGGGAGTTCTACAAAACCTTCAATCACAGTACACTGAGCTATTGTAGTTGCTCCCACATGATCAGTTTTAATAATATCATAGTTTTGGTAATATAGGTCACTGTTGCATGCCTTCTATAAATGCTTTTCTTTTGTCTCATCTATTTGTTTCCTTTTACATCACCAGCTGCAGAAACATCTACAGCTCCAAAAACAAGTGCAACAACCCTTGAACCAACATGTAAAATAATTACGGTGTCATCTATAGCACGACTGACAAAAAATCCTGCACCGACATGTAAATCAGCTACAACAACAACTACAGCTCGATTATCAACAACCCATGCACAAACATCTACATCTCACTCAACAGCTACTGAACCAACATCTACAACTCAATCAAGAACTACACCAACTGTGCCAATATCTACCACTCTGCCATCACTAACAGTCACACCAAGTTCAACATCAACTGTACCAACATCGATATCAGTTGCATTAACATCTACTCGAACACCAACATCTACTTTTCCAATGACAACGCAAGTTATATCTACAACTCAACCAGTAAGCCAGTATATATCCACATCTCCAGACACTGTCCCAGAGTGTAAGCAATTTTACTCACCTATGAATTTTATTCACCTGTCCTAATGTGAATCTAATTTGAGTTTTCATTTTATGGATATGACAGCATTTGCTTATGCAGCTTTCCAACTGAGATCATCTGTTGAGCTGAGCAATGATGACATCATTAGATATATTGAACAGGTAAGCTATTATTTTGTTACAAAGATTTAGTTGTCTAGCTGTAAGCAATAACTTGCTGTCAAACTGTTGAAGAATTAATAACAGAAAATATATCAAGCAAGCAATTACACAACTCTAAGACTCTTTAGAATGTGACATTTGAGAAAGAATTGGCTGACGGCAGAATAACCTGCAGCTACAAGTCTAAAATATGTGTCATGATATTGAAAAGACTCAGTGAGTTACTGCTGGCAAGAGAAACTACACTGAATCAATCAACTTAAGCATGGCTGTACCTAAATATTGTATTTATTTTCAGTATTAACGAGGCTGAAATATATTTGGCTAGTAATTATTAGATACAGAAGCTTTTGATTTATTTTGGGGATAAATTTACAAATGTTAATGTACATTTAGCTGTATTTTTTTTTTTTCCCTTTGCAGTTTGTCAAGCACTTACAAGCAAACTTTACAGGGGTCATCAGGATTACTCTGAAGAAATCAGGAAAATTGTTGGCCTAAGGTTCTGATGGGGAAACTTGTGGCCGACCACATGCCATCCTCTACACACAATTACTGAAAGCTCTCTCCTGCGTTAAGGCGAGTGCTCCCTTGAGGACCTCACCTCTGAGTTTTTGGACTTAGAGTACTATGCACAGTTTCTGGACAGTTCACTCATTACCTGCTTCCATACTGGACTCAGTGAACCATTTAAAACACAACTACTCAGTTATGGTCCTAGAGGGACCTTTTACGAGTTTGTGGAGTTTGTTCTCCAGTGGAGGAGGATTCAAACATGCATCTCCAGTGCCCTCAAGCCCCACAGCCTCAGTGCTCTCAAGCCTGACAGTACTTCCACCGTCAGCTGCACTTCCCATGATGGCAAATGCCATTTTGTGTGTCTGTACCATACACACTTATCACAAGTTGCACTCTCAGAAATGAAGGTACAAAAGCTGTCACTGGAGTGGTACCTAAAGAGTCCATTTTGGTACCTTAAAGGCACATATTACTACTTAAAGTGTATCTATTAAAACCGAATAGATTCGAAAGTGTGTCTTTTGCAAAGGTACTGCCCCAGTGACAGCTATTGTACCTTTATTTCTGAGAGTGTGATGGCGACTGCTACAGAATCTCCAAAGTTTTGGAGAACCTTCCAATGAGGGAAGGACCTGCAGAACCTTCCAATGAGGGTAACGACCATTCCCGAACTCTCAGTATGCCCTGATACAGCCACAGAGGTCGTCACGGTACTTTCTGCCTGTCCCGTCATGGCTAAGGAGAACATCTCAGAACTCTCTGCCCATTGTGGCCGCCAAATGACTTCTTATCTTCTAATCTGCCATGGTTCTATGATCTGCCGGCCCCACCGTGGCTCTCTATTTTGCCCTGGTGGCTTCAGCCTCATCTTCTTCTCCATGGTGGTCTACAGATCCACCTGCTCTGCCTTGTTAGAGTCCCACAACTTCTGCTCCATAGTGGTCTCCAGCTCCGCCTGCTCTGCCATGGTGGTCAACAGTTGTACCTGCTCCAACGTGGTGGTCTCAAGCTCTGCCTGCTCGGCATGATAGTCTCTAACTCTGCTTGCCCCTCCTTGGTATTTTCAGCTCCACCTACTTTGCCCTAGCTGCCGGCTCTGCCCTGGTCTCCAACACCACCACCACCCTCCATCCCTCCTCTTGATTGGCCTCCACTCCAGCTCCCACCTGGACATTTGTGTCGTTTTCTTTGGTTTTTGTTTAAGTTATCCACTCCCGATATGTGATAGATTCACTGTGTTTGTCATTGGACTTTCATTGTGAAGTGTATTCTCTGTCCCTATTGTTCCCTGTGTTCACTACCAGTGTTCACTCCCTGTGTACCTTAAGTCTTCTCAGTTGTTATTGTAATTAATGGTTGTCACCTGTTGCTTCTCAGCCCCTTGTTTCCCCATGTTTTATAGCCCTGGTTTTTCACTTGTTTCTTGGTCAGTTGTTGAATGCCATGTCTGCCGTTTTACCTGTGTTTCTGTTCTTTAGCTCTTAATGTTCCTTGTCATTTGTTTGTTTTGTTTCTTTACTAAATTACTGCAATTAAATCCTTGCCTCTGTAATCATTTGCATTTTATAATATTTTGTGAATGTTTAATTTCTGCTTCCTTCAGTGTAATTAATTAAAAAAAACTCACGTCTATAGAACTTCTCAAAGCTGTGGAAGGTGTCACATGTATGCTAATGCTAGCTAATTATGGTGATAAGTTCCACCGAACTCTGTTGGTAACAATAGAACTTGCAACCATAGTAGTCCCATGGTTTTGGAAAATACACCATATTATGGTTTATGTTAGTGTGCTTCTGTGATTTCTGTATTTAATAAAATAAAGTACTTTTGTATATTCTTGAGTCATTCCTGAGCAATATGATGCACAGTACTGCACGTAAAAATGGATTATTCAGCAGATGACATCGGCCACTGGAGAATTTTGTAGATGAATTCCCCGATCTGTGCCACCAGGTAAATTGAGATAAGTACATTATGAAGATTAATTGATGGAGCAGGCTTGACAATGAACTGCTCCAAATAATGCTTGTGGGGAATGACAACTGCTCATTATCCAAATACAATGAGTATGCTCTGTGTGTAGCTGATTCTCCACTAATTGCAGAGAGGGAAGCTTGCTCCGAACGAACTATAGTTGTCCTAACACTCCCTAGACCAATCCTCCAGTGGACCACACAGAGCTGATTCCAGAACCCATCCAGCCATCACCCCCAGGAACAGATATGAAGCCAAACATTGTCCCGGAGCCCAAGCCCCATTATGAGTCTGACCAGGTGTGTGAGAGTTTCAGCATGTGTCAT
Organism: Cirrhinus mrigala; assembly: GCA_036247105.1. Classification (NCBI taxonomy): domain Eukaryota; kingdom Metazoa; phylum Chordata; class Actinopteri; order Cypriniformes; family Cyprinidae; genus Cirrhinus; species Cirrhinus mrigala. The sequence continues at coordinate 2,613,193 of CM070028.1, forward strand.
TGTGGGATTATTGATGGAGTTTGAGGGGATGGAGGAAAACCCCACCCACCATTCCATGCCTAAGGGTGATCAAGGATGGGGGCTTCCTTGTCCTTCTGACTCAGCCTTGGTCCTCAGTCGCCTCAGGCTGCAGAGCCCCCATCTCCACCTTGGTCCTGCTCTATATTTCCTCAGCTCCAGCAGCTTCATCTCCATTAGTCATCCGTCTGGTGTTGTCAACCAAACCTCCAACATGGCTTTTTCCACCCTCGACTCTGTCGTGGGTGTCTGTCTCTGGGTCCTCATCTTGCTACTTCTGCTCCTGGCTCCTCCTATTTTCACCACCCTGGTCTCTCCCTATGTCATCTCCCCTGGTTTCCTGTTTTTAAAATACAGTAGTTTTGGATATTTCTAGGTTGTTCCTGAGCAACACATTACACTGACAACAACAGTATAATTTTAAGCTTTGCTATTAAGATGATTAGATGATTCGTTTTTTTTTTTCTAACCTATATTTTCAGCTTCAGCTTTAGTGTTGCAGGTTTTCCCATTGATTTTTCTTTGCGTGGCCTCCTTATCCTTATAGGCCACATTATTTGCATTATTAATTTGATTCTAATCTTTCTTTTTAACATGCAATGAAAATATCTAAAGCTTGTTATTTGCTCTGGCCAATATAACACTGTTATTTATACTAATGTTAATCTTAAAGCAATAGTAAAAAATAAAATAAAATTTGCTAAAAAAAAATGTATTCACCTTCAGGCCATCCAAGATGTAAATGATTTGGTTTCTTCATGGGAACAGGTTTTGAATTTTTTTTTCTTTTTTGCCCTATTCCTTTAATTATAATCTCAACCCCAAAACTTACACCAGATATGTGCGTTTACATCTTTCTAATTAGGAAGAAGTCACACTTGTTCTTCAACTTTAAAACATCGTTTAAATGCTTGTGGAACTATTTGGCACTTATCCAGTTAGTTACTTAATAAAATGCTGATTAACCAGATTAAGAGATGGGGAAATTTAAAAAAACCTAAATAAACTCACTGTTCTCTTCCCAATGTGGCGGAATCTGCTCCAGATCTTCCCGAGGCGGTGCCGTCCGCTCCAGATCTTCCTGAACTCCCTGCCTGTCCAGTTCCTATCACAGAGGTCACCCACGAAAAAGAAAGCAACAATTTCAGTATTGAGAAGCACCTTCTGCCTGTTCTGTTATGGCTACAAAGGCCGTCTCTAATCTCAGTACCACCTCTTCCACTGTGGTGGGGTTCTGTTTCACAGTGGTCATCTTTTGCTTCACCTGATCCACCATTGTGGTCTTCTGCTTGGCCTGCTTTGCCCTTGGTGGTCTAAAGTTCCATCAGTTCTGCTATGGTGGTTTCCAGCTCTGCTTGCTCTGCCATGGTGGTCTTCAGCTCTGCCGTGGTGATCTCCAGGTCCATTTGCTCTGCTTTAGTGGTCTTCAGCTCCATCTGTTTTACCTCAGTGGTCTAAAGTTGTCATGTTGGTCTCCAGCTCCGCCTTCTCCATTGAGAGGGTCTTCAGTCCCATCTGCATCCCATTGGGGGTTCCCAGCTCTGCCCTGTCTCCCTGCTCTGCCGGCTCCGACCTGACTCCCGTTCTGCTGACCCTGCTTTGTCTACCCCTCAAGATTACTGTTATAAACATGAGCCACATTTAAGAGGTAAAGGGGGAGGTGTTTCTACAATTTATAGCAATATTTTCTGTGTTTCTCAGAGAACGCGCTTTAAGTATAACTCATTTAAAGTAATGGTGCTTCATATAACATTATCCAGAGAAACAAGTGTTAATGATAACTCCCCCGTGACGTTTGTACTTGCTACTGTATACAGGCCACCAGGCCACCATATGGACTTTCTTAAAGAATTTGCTGATTGAATTGCATCTACGCTAATATTAGTGTGTTTCTTTCTTATTCCAACGTCACCTTAACTACCAGATCCAGTCCATATCCAGATCAGATGGTCACTGCAGTCCCCTGGATCCAGTCCGTAACCAGCCCAGACGGTGGATCAGCACCTAGAGACGACCTCTACAGCCCTGAATGTTAGTGGAGACCACATCAACTAGATAAGCCCTAGAGACGGATCCCCAGTGAAGACCTTGTCAACTAGACGGCCATTGGCACAAGACCAGATGAGTCCTCTGCATCTGGCCAGAGGAGAACTGGCCCCCTAAATGAGCCTGGTTTCTCCCAATGTTTTTTTCTCCATTCTGTCACCGATGGAGTTTTGGTTCCTTGCCGCTGTCGCCTCTGGCTTGCTTAGTTGGGGACACTTATTTTTCAAACGATATTGTATACTATTTGAACTGAACTAAGCTGGATGATGTCATCATTGAATTAAATTAATCTGCCTTTACCTGAAAATTGAGTGTTTACTGTTGCCCTTTTACATTATTGATGCACTATTTCCTATTTAATACTGTACAGCCACTTTGTCACAATTCTCTATTTAGAAGCGGTATATAAATAAAGGTGACTTGACTTGACTTTGGTTTCCAGGCCCACTCCATGGATCTGGCCCACTGTCCCTCCGTCTGTTCTGTCTCTGCTCCGACACCCTCCTGGTTTGTTTTTGGAGCATCTAGAAACCGCTCCTTTGAGGAGGGGGGTTATGTCATGATCCCAGTTCTGTGTCATGTTTTGTAAGGACTTTTATGTTGAAATGCATTTTCAGTTTCCATTGTTTCCGTGCTCTCTTTCTGGGTTTCTGTTTCTCCTTGTTGTCATATTTGTTACAAAGGTCACCATCATTAGACACACCTGTCATTAATTATAATTCATTTCTCTGTGTGTTTAAGCTCTCACATAAACAGGTTTATGTGTAATTTTAACCTTCTGGGGGTTTTGTGCAACCTTTTGGACATTTTTGTCCCTTTCAGTCTTGTTTTTTGTGATCATTTTGCCCGAGTTATTGCCAGCTGCATGCACTTTTTATTGGAATTTTACTATTTCACCTCCATTTCCTTTAATAAATCTATTTTGCACTAGGTACAAAAAAAAGTGTTACTCTCAGCACCTTTTGGACAAAAATGTCCCCGCTAAAACCCATTAAAACTGCTATTTTTAATCACAGTGCCATTTAACTGTAAAATGATGCAATTTTTGTCAGGGGGCTTTCATTCTGTTGGTAAGGCTTTAAAATGTAAGTTTTTACTTTTTTTTTTTTTTTCCCCCTAGATGGGGCCATTTTGTCAGGTTTGGTCTATAAAGCAAACACTCGCTTTATCCCTGTTTTTTGCTCCCGCATATTATAGAGCCAATTGGATAAATAATGCAGCTATAATTGTGTGGGTGTGTTGGTATGGATGTCAGTGTCACAGTTGGAAAAGGCAGAGACAAGGTAAGTTTCATAAACAAGGTTTTTATTGATGAACTCAGAAGCTTCCAAGGTAAAGGAATGAAGGGAGGTGAGATCAAAAAGGTGGAAGCATATAGCAATATAAGGTTCAAAGTCTTATCTCTTGTGTAATCCTCTTTAGCTTTGTTTCTTTAGAAATCCTCACATCGATCCATCCTAGGAAGATGAGCAGGCACAGGTAGGTATTCCCAACGCAGAGACCTTAAGACCAGCCACTGACTGAGTGGAGTGCATGTGCTTATATGTGGTGCAGGTAAGTGGTTCCAGGTGTATCCAATTAGAAGGCAGGTGACTGGGGAAAAAAAAAATGTGTGTGTGTGCGTTCTTGTTACATTTGAGAGAGAAAACTGCAAATCACAAATCCAACCACTGTGTGCACCAGCAGAGTTTTGCTGCCATCTTATGGGGAAAATTTGAATTTTTTGAGATATTGACCTCAAATTTGGAACACAGCTTGGTTAGATTTATGGCTTTGATTTTCTAGCAGGTTTAGAGTTCAACATGTTTCATAAAATATATATTTTATATGAAATATAAAATATGCTTTATATAAAAGCATTTTCATAACCTTTATCCTTTTTTTTATTTTTATTTTTATTATTTCACTTTTTAAACTTTTTCTACTTCATCAGTAATCTGCCATGGGTCTTCTTTAAAATGAGACCAAACTTAAGTCTGTGCGCCCATGCTTCAAATTTTGATGACAGTTTTTTGACATGGACATTTTTGTCCACTATGGACCTATGTGTAACTTTTTTTTTTTTTTTATTGATGCACAAGGGTTAAATTACTCCATCATTTTTGATTGTACAGAAGGCGAATGTGATAATGAAAGTCTCTCCCAGCCACTGCTATTTTCTTACAGTTGTACCTTATTAAACCAGAAAAAAATGCAATAAAAATAAAAAGACAATCATTATTTTGTAATAATTTAAAATGGTGCATGATCTATAATAATACACACAACTAATTTTTCATGAAGGAATAATTATCTCTTTTTTTTGCAGTCATACACAAATGAAAATCCTGAACAAATACTAGAAATGGTGAAAAATACTTGGGAATTGAAAAAAAAAACACATTTTTTAGAATCTGTTAGAACCTTTATATAATTTTGCTCAATAGGTTGTTTCCTTGTTCTTAATTATACAATGTCATTATGTCTTGATGCCAGCCAGTCACTGCATTTTTGATCATGGTTCTAAGACTTTTTCTATGTACACAGAAGGCCTACTTCTCTCGAATATTATTCACAAATCACAAATAACAAATCTGTCAGGTGTGCCTTAGGCTGGCCACAATAAAAGTCCACTCTAAAATGTGCAGTTTTACTGTATTACCACCATTTGGCTCACGCAGTGCAACACATCTCTTTCGCATAGAGTTGATCAGGTTGTTGATTGTGGCCTGTGGAATGTTGGTCCACTCCTCTTTAATGGCTGTGTGAAGTTGCTGGATATTGGCAGGAACTGGAACACGCTGTCGTATACGCCGATCCAGAGCATCCCAAACATGCTCAATGGGTGACATGTCCGGTGAGTATGCTGGCCATGCAAGAACTGGGATCTTTTCAGCTTCCAGGAATTGTGTACAGATCCTTGCAACATGGGGCCGTGCATTATCATGCTGCAACATGAGGTGATGGTCGTGGATGAATGGCACAACAATGGGCCTCAAGATCTCATCACGGTATCTCTGTGCATTCAAAATGGCATCAATAAAATGCACCTGTGTTCGTTGTCCATAACATACGCCTGCCCATATCATAACCCCACCACCACCATGGGCCACTCGATCCACAATGTTGACATCAACAAACCGCTCACCCACACGACGCCATGCACGCTGTCTGCCATCTGGGATTCATCCGTGAAGAGAACACCTCTCCAAAGTGCCAGACGGCATCGAATGTGAACATATGCCCACTCTAGTCAGTTACGACAACAAACTGCAGTCAGGTCGAGACCCTGATGAGGACGACGAGCATGCAGATGAGCTTCCCTGAGACACTTTCTGACAGCTTCGTGCAGAAATTCTTCGGTTTTGCAAATCGATTGTTGCAGCAGCTGTCCGTGTGGCTGCTCTCAGATGATCTTGGAGGTGAAGATGCTGGATGTGGAGGTCCTGGGCTGGTGTGGTTACATGTGGTCTGCGGTTGTGAGGCCGGCTGGATGTACTGCCAATTGCACGCTCCCTCAAAACTTGTGACATCTGTGGCATTGTGCTGTGTGATAAAACTGCACATTTTAGATTGGCCTTTTATTGTGGCCAGCCTAAGGCACACCTGTGCAATAATCATGCTGTCTAATCAGCATCTTGATATGCCACACCTGTGAGGTGGATGGATTATCTCGGCAAAGGAGAAGTGCTCACTAACACAGATTTAGACAGATTTGTGAACAATATTTGAGAGAAATAGGCCTTTTGTGTACATAGAAAAAGTCTTAGATCTTTGAGTTCAGCTCATGAAAAATGGGGGCAAAAACAAAAGTGTTGTGTTTATAATTTTGGTCAGTGTAGATATTTTTAACCAAAGCCACTAACTTGTTTAAAGAACCAAATTAGCCAGAAATGAGTTATCAGGATTAAAAAATCTCGCGGCTGTCAAATAATCGCAGCTGTATTAAAGAATTAGTCCACTTCCAGAATTAAAAAATCACTGGATAAGACTCTTATTCCTTGGCTGGGATTGTGTAGAGCCCTTTGGAGCTGCACTGAAACTGTAATTAGGACCTTTAACCCATTGGGCACGATTGAAGTCCACTATATGGAGAAAAATCCTGGAATGTTTTCCTCAAAAAAACCCTAATTTCTTTTCGAATGAAGAAAGAAAGATATGAACATCTTGGATGACATAGGGGTAAGTAAATTTTCAGTAAATTTTTATTCTGGATGTGAACTAATCCTTTAAGCGCAGTACAAAGAACAGAACCTAGGTAAAACTGACACCATCGTTATTATTTACTGCTGAGCAGGTGAAACTAGCGGTTATGGTACGGGGGGCATGAATCCGAAACATGCTGTAAGCAGTTTGCTAATCACAGTGCACATCTGACCACATCTCCCAGACACAAATATTTTAACAATTTATAAAAGATGAATCACTATCCGGCCATTTAGTTGCGAAGATAAAGGTTACAACTATAATTTTTGGTAGTATTACATTACATTGTGAGCGTATATTATTTCTGTTTGTTGATTTCTTTTGGCATAGATTGATAGAGTTTGGACCTGGAAGCAGTGACATTTCACTTCATGAATGAACGAATAAAACTGAAATAAATCATATTTTCATAAAATATTATAAAAGTAACAAATCATTTTAAGAGTTCTGCAGATCTTTTACTAGCAACTGGGCTGTTATATCAAAGGCAGCGGGCAGAACAACTATAACTGTAACTCTATTTCAAAACACTGAATAAATTATAATGAAATATTTGTGATTTATTGACACATATTTTAGGAGTACCTAACAAAAAATATGTTATAAAAAAGTTTATTAACATTCCCATTAAGCTGTGAGTACAATATTTTTTGAACGTTCAAAGAGAATGTTCCATTTCAGAATTTTGCCACTTACTAAACAATCAGTGAGTGCCAAGTAGTAGCTTTTAAAAAACATTCCATGAACAATGTGTAAATTAAATTTTTTGTGCTAACATTTTGATAACATTATTAAAGACTAGATCACTTATTCTGTCAGCGTAAAAGTACCTTACCAGAAACTTGCCAAAATATTAGCAGTACTTTACTGATAAAATTAGTCCAATAATGATTACATCACGACAATATCTTTACAGAAAAATTCAAAAGAAAAATTATTGCATTATCATGAGTAATATTTTTCTCTTACCAAAATTAACCATGGTTTATTACAGTAAAAGTATATTAACCATGTTTTTTTTTTTTTTTTTTTTTGGTTTTTTTTTGGATTGATTAAAATCTGTTTTAATTTACAACCATAGTTTCACTGCACATCTCATACTTAGACTATGGTTAGTGTAGCAAAACCATGGTTCATTTGTGGTTATCATGGTTTAACTATAGTAACCATGGATTTTGGTTTTAATTTTCGCAAGGGTTGTGCTGTTATCTGCCCTAGCTCCCTCTGAACGTATTACAAAATGATGTTTTATAACATTTGTTTGCTGAATTACTACTGCAGCTTTACAGTAGATAATAATGATGTCCTTCAGGATAGAGTGTTTTGAGTAATGACAGTAATTTAGTCTAGTTTCGTTTATAGTACTACTGCTGTAGTTTTGTCTTTGTTTACTTAGTTAAGCATTAAACTGCTAGCAACTCTTAGCAGCCTGTTTACAGATGAAACTGACCTGCACTTGAAATCCTAAACAGGTCGGTAGTTTTGCCTCTATGATCCGGTGCTTCCACTCCATTCTCGAGTCACTCGCAATGATTACTCTGATAGAAACCGTTTGGCGGAGACGTGGAGCGCGCGGGAGCCGAATCGCGTTGCCAGTAAAGACTAACCGATCCATGATTTATTAGAGATTTGTTATCGAACGGTGATCCACTAAATGCTGCTGAAGTAACGAGCCTAGTTTGAAAATGTAAGAAGTAGAAAGTACAGATATTTATGTAAAAATGTAAGGAGTAAAAGTAAAAAGTAGTCAGAAAAATAGATAGTGAAGTAAAGTACTGATACCAGAAAAATCTACTAAACTACAGTAACGAAGTATTTGTACTTCGTTACTTCCCATCTCTGCAAATCTCTAATAAATCATGGATCGGTTAGTCTTTACTGGCAACGCGATTCGGCTCGCGCGCGCTCCGCGTCTCCGCCAAACGGTTTTTATCAGAGTAATCACTGACTCGAGAATGGCGTGGAAGCACCGGGTGGATCATAGAGGCAAAATTACTGACCTGTTCAGGACTTAAAGTGCAGGTCAGTTTCATCTGTAAACAGGCTGCTAAGAGTTGCTAGCAGTTTAATGCTTAACTAAGTAAACAAAGACAAAACTACAGCAGTAATACTATAAACGAAACTAAACTAAATTACTATCATCACTCAACATACTCTATGATGAAGGACATCATTATTATCTACTGTAAAGCTGCAGTAGTAATTCAGCAAACAAATGTTATAAAACATCGTTTTGTAATACGTTCAGAGGGAGCTAGGGCAGATAACAGCACAACCCTTGCGAAAATTAAAACCAAAATCCATGGTTACTATAGTTAAACCATGATAACCACAAATGAACCATGGTTTTGCTAGACTAACCATAGTCTAACCATGAGATGTGTAGTGAAACTATGGTTGTAAATTAAAACAGACTGTAATCAATCAAAAAAAATGTTACTATACTTTTACTGTAATAAACCATGGTTAATTCTGGTAAGAAAAAAATATGACTCATGATAATGCAATAACATTTTCAGTATTCGATTTTTTTCTGTAAAGATATTGTCATGATGTAATCATTATTGGACTAATTTTGACATTTAGGCAATTTAGAAAATGTAGTTTTGTTAAATCTATAGTATTTAAACCATTTTAAGGTAAAAACAACACCTGGTCATAATGTGATTTTTTTAAATTGACCTTAAATTAAACTGTTACTGCAAATAGAATATAATGAGGTGGTTGTTTTGCAAGAAGGTGGAGACAGTTCTGCTCATAACAGTAGATGGCTGATGGGAAAAGTGAAAAATGAGTGAAAAAAGCAAACACAAAGTGAGAGGCAGAGAGATATCATGGAAAATGAAGAGACTGAAAAGGAAAATGGAAGAGAAGGTGCAGTTCAAGAGAGAGCCTTTTTCTTATTTTGCACGGCCCCAGCCTAAGGTTTTAAACATTTATTTATTTAAATGTGATACGGTTGTCCGTGGTTTCAGAATTTGTTGTGGGTGTATGGGATGGCCTGGATGAGTGTGAAGTTTTGTCCCAGTCTGGCCCTGTTCTACATGGTGGTTGTTTAGCCTTGATACATTCATCAGCTAACACATTTTAGTAGTAATGGGTACTTTTTACTTAAGTACATGTCTGAGCCCATACTTCTTTACTTTAACTTAAGTAAAAGAGTGTAGTCAGTACTTCTACTTTTACCAGAGTATTTTTAAACATGAGTAGTGAAGGATGTGTGTACTCTTGCCATCTCTGGGCACTGTGATCAACTTCATAAGTTCATAATATACCAAATTCTATCTTCTAATAACAAAGCTACTTCCTGGGAATCTGTAACCATGAAGACAATTTTTAAAATCAAACACATTCTACACTAACAGAAAGCAAGAGTCTGTTGGCTCTCTCGTTATCTGTCTCTGTAGAACAGCATGGCACACATAGTTTAATAATATGTAAATTAGCTACTTTGAGGTTTGCTGGAATTCAGGATCCACCCATTACCCAGAAACGTCCCACTCTATCAAAAGAAACATAAAAGCACAGATACATTTTTAATATTCACACAAACCAGGAAATAAACAGGAGATGCACTGGGTTTCTTCACTCGACTTTAACTGGACAGCTAAACAATCAGAAAGAAATCTGAACTGGTCATTAACACTTATACATATTGACTTCTTTTTCATACTGTACGTCTCTGTTTAGGATACGAGGGCACTTTTTTGTGTTTACTGTCAAGGAGTTAACAGTAGTGTTACTGAAATTAATGGGAAGTAGGACAATGCAGTCAGAAAGTGAAAACTGTTCAACTGTATCATATTATATACTTGTTTGGGTGCCTCTATCTGAAACATGTCTGATATTTGTATTATTTGCAAAAAAATAAAAATAAAATAAATAAATAAATAAAAATAAATAATAATAATAAATAAATAAAATAAAACAATAAATACATTGTATTTATTTTTATTTTTTTATTTATTTTAAACTAGTGATTCATTCTGAGAACCTGTTATACTAGTACAAATTAACAGGTGGGTGGAGTTTAAGTAAAGTATATTAAGTGTTTATTACTCATGTTAGATTGCTTTTCTCGCATTAGGTTTGACAGCAAAAAACTTGAAAGATGTTTCAGTTTATTATATTTATTGAAATGGCTTTACTGATCGGTAGATCAATACCAACAGGTAAGATGTCTATTTAGAGCTAAATATTTAAGTATGTGATGTATATGGAAGTATAATCATAAGTCTTTAATGCAAATACAAAAATAATTAAATATGTTTGTGTATATGAAGAGTTCAGATGCAAAAGCCTCTAAATCCATCTGATGTCTTTCTTTAAAAAAAGCATTTTTATCAGGCTCCGATGTATAGGTTTCTATGTAAGTACCGGTACTTCTGAATGAGCTGAGGCTGGGATTTTAGTGAGTTTGAAGTAAAAGTATTTGATAGACGTATAATATGTGTCAGGAGCATTCACTCAGTATCATCATCTCATTTTTGACCAAGATGGCTTTTAGGGGTTTTTGCATCTGAACTCTTCATATATTATTCAATTATTATTCAGTATACATGCATATAATGTACTGTATGTACACTACCAGTCAAAAGTTTTTGAACAGTAAGATTTTTTTTTTTTTTTAAGAAGTCTCTTCTGCTCACCAAACCTGCATTTATTTAATCCAAAATACAGCAAAAACAGTAAAATTTGTAATTATTTTTACTATTTAAAATAACTCTTTTCTATTTGAATATATTTTAAAATATAATTTATTCTTGTGATTTAAATCCTGAATTTTCAGCATCATTACTCCAGTCACATGATCCCTCAGAAATCATTCTAGTATTCTGATAAAAAAAAAAAAAAATAAATATAGAATATATATATATATATATATATATATATATATATATATATATATATATATATATATATATATATATATATATTATTATGTTGAAAACAGCTGAGTAGAATTTTTTCAGGTTTCTCTGATGAATAGAAAGTTGATAAGAACAGCATTTATCTGAAATAGAAATCTTTTGTAACATTATAAATGTCTTTATCATCACTTTTGATGAATTTAAAGCATCCATGAATCCTGTTAGAGTACTGTTTTGACCATTGATTATAATAATAAATAATAATAATAAAAATAATAATAAAAATAATAAATGTTTTTTTTGTTGTTGTTGTTTTTTTGAGCAGCAAATAAGCATATTGAGATGGTTTCTGAAGGATCGTGTGAAACTGAAGACTGGAGTAATGATGCTGAAAATTTAGCTTTGATCACAGGAATAAATTACATTTTAAAATACCTTCAAGTAGAAAACAGTTTTTTTTAATAATAAAAATATTTCAGATTTTTACTGTTTTTGTCCTTAAAATATACTTACATACCAGCAAGTACATGTGTAGTACATTCTTAATAAAATTGCAAAAGTAGTACTTCAGTGCAATTCCAAAAGTATACCAAAAATTACTGCTATTTAAATTGATTTTTAGTCCATTGAAATAAAGTATACTACCGCAAAAATATATCAAGGACTTTTTTTAGTGTATTTCTTAAAAGTGAGCTTTGAATTATTTAAAAATATTTTATATAGTTATCCTAAGTTTAAATTAAATTGATTTTATTTCAAATATATTAGTAATGTAATAGTTATAAGTACATTTTCCCAACTGTGCTACTTAAGTACAGTTCATATAAATTCCCTAATTAGCACTAACACTTCAATTGATGTTAAATGTAGTAAGATAAAGTACACCAGAAGTGTTTTATAACACTTCAATTGCTTAACATAAATTTTCTGTGGATTCTTATACATACTATCACTAAGTTCTATTGGATTTTCATGAAAATAATACAATAGAAATGACTTACTTAAGGTCCGTTTGAACTTAAAAAAAAAAAAGTTTATTTTTTTTTGATAAAAGAGATACTGTTTTGTTTGTTTGTACATTACGCACCATACCTGTGCTGTATTGTTGTATCTATGTGGTAATAGGGTAATTATCCTTTCAATCTATGGATGTTTACATTTACACAAATTACATTTACAGTAATTTTAATCAAATGTATCCAAGTACCTAATTTATTAATGATGAAAAACAGCTTCATGAAGTGACTACACAATAAGTGTAATTTTAGAATGTGTTTAGATGTGTACCAAAATTCACAATTTAACAGTAGGTTTGCTTTTAGCATAAGTACTGTATTTTTAATGTGGAAGAAGGTGCTACTAATTGCATAGTAATAGCATACTTGATTGTACTATTTAAACAATCACAGTCTTTCTGTTTGCCTGACCAGATGATGGTTTTGGTCACTATATGTATAATTTTGCTTGATGCCACAAATGAATTCAAATGAAAACAAAAAAGGTAGTGCAGCTCACAAAACATGAGTAAATTCCTTAAATGCCTTAATAATTGTGCATCACATTAGAAATCAAACTGCCAAGAAAAGGCAAAGCAAAAACACATCATGTGATTACAAACCTAACTTGCTACACAAGTTATTTTAACTGTCTCAATGTCAAAGAAAAATGCAATTAATAATACATCTGATAATGAAACGTGTAGCAGTTTATGACTTTGCACTTCAATGTTTGTTACCAAAGGTTGTCATGAAGTCTTAAAAGTCACAACACATTCAGCTGTTGTATTTGGTTCCACATGATCATCATAATAGTTCAATAGTCATTTGGAGTACATTTATGATAGCAAGTGATCAATCCAGGAACTGGTTAGTGTTTTTATAAAAATAAAAGTGTCAGTTTCAAAGGAAATTTGAGACGGTAATGACACTTTAAATCTACTGATCTGTAACCAGGAAACAAAATTGACAAAATGGCGACATGAACAACAAAAAAACTAAAACAAAACTTAGTCACTCCTTTTAAAATCAACATGTTGACATAAATTTCACTCATGCCATTTTTGATGCCTTGTTCCTATTGTAGTTTTTCCTTGATCTCATCTATTAAAGTTTGGCTATTTTTTTTTTCTTTTACATCAACATCTGTTTCAGCAACAGCTACATCACCAACAACAACTGAACCAACAATTACAACTCAGATAACAACTGCACCAACATCAACATCTGAATCAACAACAACCAATGAACAAATCTCTACATCAACTACAGAAACATCTACAGCTCCATCAACTACAACCACTACACAATCACCTACATCAACTACACAAACAACTCCAGCTCCATCAACTACAGAAACATCTACAGCTACATCAACAACAACCCCTGCACAATCATCTACATCAACTACAGAAACATCTACAGCTCCATCAACTACAACCACTACACAATCACCTACATCAACTACACAAACAACTCCAGCTCCATCAACTACAGAAACATCTACAGCTACATCAACAACAACCCCTGCACAATCATCTACATCAACTACAGAAACATCTACAGCTCCATCAACTACAACCACTACACAATCACCTACATCAACTACACAAACAACTCCAGCTCCATCAACTACAGAAACATCTACAGCTACATCAACAA